>APFE030962436.1:0-91747 GCA_000404065.3 Pinus taeda | reverse complement strand
AATAATAACGTTATTATAATTACTATCATAACAGTTGATAAACTGAACGTTATTCAAACTAAACGAAACCATCCTATTACTAATACTGTCCCTATTATCATTATAATAATTAATGCAAAACGGTGAACCTGGACCGTCGACACCAGAAAGACCAGTCAGTCTACTCCACGCGGAAACCTGAGGCAGACATTGATCCAGCAACGAAGAGGCAACCCTTCTTCCTCCTTGGTCAGCATCGTCATAGATATCGACCTTCGAACACTCACGCACCAGTTGAAACGGAGACCCCCGGGCCGGTTTTTGCAGCACATCCAGATCAAGGGACAGAGAGACCAGACGTTCTCACAGGTCAGCAGTATCATCACTGTGTTTATGCTGCAACGGGGAACCTGAGGGAGCCGTTAACCGAGGAGAAGATTTCCTGTCTGCCGCCAATGCATTCAGACTTGCTGAATGAAGAAGCTCCACCGAGCCAGATCGCAGGTTACCAGGAGAAATCGTGGGCACACGAGTACCATCCGAATGATCAGCTACACCCATCGACACTAGGACAGGCCCCCCTCTGCAGACCGAAGGAGAGCAATCCGAGTTGTATGGACCAGGTTGCCTCAAAGAAGGTGCAGGTCCAGCAGAGCGCTCCTCTGAGATCTCCTGCGCAGGTACAGCGGAATACCCCTTAGAGATCTCCTAACTTGCCAGCGCCGAGGAGAAAGATCCATTCGAAGGAATGGAAGACACCCACAACCGGAGAGCCGATATTTGAGAAGCAGAAATGCGGCTCAGAGAAACATCATTCACCGATCCACATCCCGCAGATTTCTGAGCTAAAATCTGAAACTTTGCAGCTTGTTTTTGTCCCCTGATCTCCTCTAAATGCAACGATTTTAATGCAAAGCATGCATCTATTCTGGCCCACAGAGAGAGGGAGATCAAGTTCGAAAGTTCCAAGTGCAAACCCAGAAGACCCTGAGAGAAATGGCAAAGTTCTCTTCTGACCCTATTTTATATATTGTTTAATCCTAACTTTATAATTTTAATTAATTAAATATTTTATATTATATATATTTAATTATTAATAAATTTATTTTTTAAACTAACCATTAAAATATTATTAAATTAATAATGAAATTCCTACTCACTAACAACCTATATAATATTGATTTTAATTAATTTATATTATATATATAATATATATATATATTATATATATATATATTATATATATATATATATATTAATAATAATTATTAAATAATTTAAATAAATAAATAAATTATTTTTTAAACTAATCATGAAAATGATTTATTTATTTATATATTTTTACCTAATTTTAACTTTCCATAATAATAATAATAAATAATATTTATTATTAAATTAATAAATAATAATTTGACCTGGGTTTTAAGGTCAAAATTAGCCGTCAATTTAGCCTTTGGAGACTCTGCTCAAACTATTTAACATGCTAAGTTGGATCTGTTTCTTCAACTTGTCCTGACGATGAACCACACTAATTGGTTCCAAAAGCGTCGACAAATGTCTGTCTACATGTGATTTACGCCGAAATTATCCTTTCAAATAATATATTCATTCAAATATTCTAAAAAATTAATATAAGTATTTAAAAATCATTCAAATATTCTAAAAAGTTAATATAGGTATTTAAAATAAAAAAATAATTGATCCATATATAATATGTAATATAAATTATTTAATTTTTAATTAAATTAATAATATTTTCATTCAAATATCTTGTTTTTAGAATTTTATCTTTTATTTTAAAACAAAAATCAAGATAAAATATTCAAATAATTAAATTCTTTAAAAAATCGATTTTCTTTTAATATAAGTATTAAAAAAATAAATTTATTAATTAAATCAACCATCATCATCATATATTATTTATTTTTAATTAAATAGATAATATATTCATTCAAATCTTCTAAAGTTAATGCAAATATTTAAAATAAATAATTAATCCATATATAACATATATTATTAATTTTAATTAATAATATATATCATTCAAATATTCTTAGTTTTTAGAATTTTATTTCAGAGAGGCTCGACGACGCTCGAGCTCTTTGGACGCAGTTTTTAATTTTAACTTTTGGACATTGATGTATTATTTTAGGAAGAAATGCTTGAAAACCCATCCAACGTCGAGGGTTCGAGCCTCTTTCCCTTCAATTCTTAATCCTAGCTTATTTTAGGAAGAAATGCTTGAAAACCCACCCAACGTCGAGGGTTCGAGCCTTAGAAGCTAAGAAAATACGTGTGAAAATTTTCCCGACCATAAATTTCTTTAACTTTCATCACTAATCAACAGATGATTTTTGAGAGAAAGCAATATTAAAATGTGGCTGCTGGGATTCGAGCCCAGGTCTCCACGGCCACAACGTGGAATTCTCACCACTAAACTACAGCCACAAGGTGGATAAAACCATGTATAAAACTTCTAAGTTTTATTATGAAATATAATTATCATGTATTTTATATGGAATGCTTAAATGATGTGCTGTTTGGTTTTCTATGTAGATTGGGTAGATAGTGGACAGCTCTTAACCTTGTGATCGTGGATTCAAACATCACTAAGGGTATGTTGGTTTGGTGTCAATGTAATTTTTTTTAAATAATGGAAAGAAGTTATTAACGCTAAGGATTATTTGTGTAGTAGTATATTTAGATTTATTCTGGTGTAGAGTATGTACCATTGTGTATTAACCATGGTTTATAATTAATTATTGGCTATATAATTGGTAGGGTTTCATTTTTTCTAAATTAAATTATTTTAATTTTGGTTTTAGGTGAGTAATTTGTTTCTCTCTATTTAAAATAAGTTTTAAATTAAGTAGAAGTATTTAAAAATTTTATTTCAAGATTAAAAGATAGTATTATTCAATTTTTGAATTTACAAGTAAGTTATTGTTCCATAGAGGTTATTATTGAGGCTACTTCATTGAAATTTGAAAATGTTTTTTCGTTAATTGTGTAAAGTTACCCAACGAAAGGGTCTAATTAGGCCTTACTCTAGTTGCTTAATGAACATTTCAAATTAAGTAGAGAGTAACTTATCTCTAGTTGCTTAATGACTTTACTCTAGTTGCTTTATGGTTTTACCGGTCATGGCTTGATCCACCAATTTTTTAATGCAATAAATAAAATGCATCTGCTATGTTATGCATAATGCAAATGAAATGTGACATATACTAATCCCATAAGATTGCAAATACAAAAAATAGATTGGCATCACACAAGTGGAGGTAAACAAAATGGGAGAAAAATCTATTAGCTACATTCAATGCCAAACCCAAGTAGAGTTCTCTTGAATAATCAAGAAAATTCTACAATCATCAAGGGACCATCAACTTACCCTTCTCCACATGCATGAATATATCATCAATTGTCAATAGATGATATTACTTCATGTAAAATTATGTTATATGTGAATTTACAATTGAAAATAAAGGAAACTTACAAATTCCTTAGTGTTACATCTTATAGTTAGCAAGAAAAATAAGGGAATGATAACAAGCATCAAGACAAAAGTCCCACAAACAAGGAGCTACTACCCATAAACACTAAAATAAAATATAAGAGATAAAAAAACTAGTTTCAATAACATATCTCCTTGTCTTAAAAAATTGGCTAACTTTGACCTCTTATTCACATGAAAAAATAGTTTTACAATGCAAAAGAAAAAATCTAAAACCATTAATGGCTATGGGTATTCCATATCATTCTAAATCACAAATACATGTCCTAAATCTTTAAATCACAAATCCCTGTCCTAAATCTTTTGAATCCCTTTACAACTTTGTCCTTTTCTTTTAGAGGATTTTATTTACATTTACTTAATTTCACTTTAAAGTCATTCCCATATTTTTTCATTTTCCTTTTAAAACTTTTCAACATGAGTTTGAGGATAGTAAATTTATAATTCAACTCATTTGCTTACACATGTGATGTTTACAATAAAACCAATTGTTTTGAGTGACATTAAATGCTCATATTTTTAGCTTAGATTTAATTGCAATATGTATGTATGCTTCCTCACCAAAATTTTCACACCAAACTCAATATTACCAACTTTTTTCATTGATTCCCTTATTTCCAGTCTTATAAAAGCATTATTATCTTCCTTTAAAATTAATTATCCATGCATAATAGGCCATATTAAAATTTGATCATAATTATTGCAAGAGAATTTGAACATTGGAAGTCTCAATTGATGAAACTCATAATAGATGATTTTCCTCAATTCTGGTAGTAGTACACTCAATACAGCTCGATAAGAGATACTAATATGCAAACCACAATACGACAATGTTAGGAGAGAACCCAAGATAAGTAACTAAACTTGATTAAGAAGAATGAAGTTTACAATAGGTTACAATGGTAAGGTTCATCTAACTATCGCTTCCTTAAACAAAGATACAAAGGACTGAAGTCATTCTCCTTATGGTGACAACAAGAACCTCTAAAACTTTTTCAACAACCCATAGGCTTATCACCTACAACACTTGTTCTTCAACTCTTAGAACAGTGTTTCCTCATGCAAAAAACTATTGGAAGTCTTCCCCCATCCTTAGACTCTTCCTAGGTCATATTGCAAACTACTTACTTGACCACCTGATGATCAACCACAACATATGAAATTCTCTAATGTGACTAATCAAGCCTTTGTATTGTAGTGATCCACAACCTCCACTTATATCTAGGAGTGGTGCATGATTGTTTCCCAAAAACTATGGTGTCACAACACCTTCCAAGTCAAAGTTGTCATATGGCCCCTTCACTACCCTTTGTCAACTGTGGTTGCCCCCTTCTTTTTAAACTCCACAATAGTGATCATCTAAGTGCCTAAACCACCCAGTTATGCATTCTTTCATGGCAACCAAATTTTAATGGAATATTCCCTTGGTTAGCATGTACCTAAAGATGGGAATTCAACTTCAAGACCATTTAGGTTGTGCCCTTCCACTAAAAAAACCAATAAGTGCTACATTCAAATTCACCTAACACCTTCACTCTACATAATTCATACTTAGAATGTAGAGAATCCAACTACTTAGGCACTGCTCACTCCATAAAATGCAACCACCATATAGGCATCTTTAAAAAGTCGTGTCATGACCAAATAACCTCCTTATCTATCATTTATGTTGGATTTTCATATTTTTCTACTTGTTAAGCTTCAATGATGTCTCTAACACCCTTGTAGCCTTAGGCACATCATTGAACTAAAATTTAGTAATCTAGTTCCTTGTCATTACATTGTTGCACCTGAATTTCAACATTGTATAGATTATGAAAACCATGTCACTCATCAACACAATGCTCCCACACATCTCGTGTTATTCTCTTGACCTACAAGAAATCCATAATACTATAAATACGAAGCAATATAGCCCAAAATGCAAAATTATCACATGAAATGAGACAAACTTCAAGATATTTTGATATTCAAAAGCAGAATACAATGTTCACTTACCTCTTCGAGGGGGAAACCTCCAACAGAGCAAGGCTCAATTACAGTAAGACTCGATGACCTTTCTCCTACTAACTAAGACTATGTATAGCTTAATGACATCCAAAAACCTAACTACCAGTGGTCCCTTTCATAACACAAGTTAACCACTTTATTTATTAACTATGGCCCATTTACAACTAATTGTGGTCCCCTTTCTATAATGCGGGTTAACCACTTACAATTATTAGTAATGTGGATAACTTCTTATGGAATTTATTAAATCTTTAACTAACTATGACCCTGACTAGGCCCCTTGGGCTTATTACATAAATAAAGGGGTTAGGGTTGGACCCTAACATCTCGCTCATTTAAGATCTTTCTCATTCAAGTGTATAGGTAGTGATTCCCAAGGAATGTTAAAAGGCATGCAACTAACCACTTACCCTACACTCCACACTAAGACATCTCACCACCCCCATGCATGTTTCAATCAATGGTTCCTTCCCTTTACCTCTCCAACCCATGTATTTACCTCATCTCACTCTACCTATTTCCTAGGAGTAGGGTCATTTTCCTTCCATTTCTCATATTCCTTAATGTTCACTAGGGCATCATCTCAACATCAATCCAAAATCTATGCCACATTGCCGTCCACAATGTCCTTCCACCTACATGTTGTGCTCCACTTCATGAGAGCATTTAATCCATGCACTATGGCTCATATAAAAGAGGTTCCTCAATGCTAAGTGATAAGGTAAGGACTTAATGCATTCCTATTTGTTATGGACTTTAAGAAACACCAAAGGGTTATCCATATTTCCAAGGATGAAAATAAAAGGTGTTGATTTACATCATCTCCCAATTAATCTTGTCATTATCCCAACAACATCTCCAAGACCACTAGCATTCCTATCAACCAAAACTTCCTTGTGCAAACTTATCTTCAACCAAACAAGTATTCCATCTATCTACATTCAAGTCCACTTAATAATGATATTACCATAATTCCACTTGTAATAATGCTTGCATTCCAAGTCTGATTCACTTGTATCTAACCTTGACTCGGGTGTCTTACCTTCAGAGGTAAAATGTTTCCTCTTGAATAATTTTTCATGCCCTGACACATGTAAAAAACCAATATTAAAATTTTCATCAATCTTGGAGATTATTCACTATTGGTATTGTAGGTCCCACTACTATCCCCTTACAACATCTCCCCAATGAAAATTGGATGGCAAGTAGCTACCCATACCATCGCCAACACATATACCAAAAACCACTCCTAACTAAAAGTCTACATTAAACTTTCAAGAATCCAACAAGTCATGTGGGTCACCTTGAAAAGCACCATATCTTTAACTTAGATGCATGATAAAACTAATAATGCTATGACCTATAACTAATAATATTTTAACCTTAGGATCATCTTGACAACCTTTCCACCCAAGCTTGTCCAAGTAAAGTCATGTCCCCCACTTGGTTACTTCATACCAAGGTCTATTGGCAACTTTCTCTTCATCTTGGCATGTTATTAATTATACTCCTTACTAGTTAAAAGATTTCAAGCTCCTTGTTGGTTGATTTCTTAAAACCTACCACCAACTCAAAAGTTCCATTGGAAAGTACTATTCTAGCAACTCCATCATTCCACTTGGATCTTGAACATTTTATCTCCTATCAGACATCTCCCACTCTAATTTTCATTGTCATGTCAACATTTACTATGTCTTCCATCCGAATAAACTCATCTTTCAATGTTTTAAGCCTTTATTCACAAAATTCCACATGAATCCTGCGGACTTGTTTGAACTCTGCAATTTTTCCCTACCACTTTCTCGAGGCACAATACATGGAAGACCCGATGGATATTTGAAGTAGGTGGTAAGGCCAGTTTGTAAGCGACTGCTCCTATGCACTGAAGGATTTGATGAGGGCCATAGAAGTTTGGTGCTAGTTTCTAGCAGCCCTTTTATTTGAGATATGTTTGCTTATATGGTTGGAGTCATAGGAATCCCTGATCCCCTTCTTGAAATGAGCACTTGAAACGATATTGGTCAACCGATTGCTTCATTCAGTGTTGAGCTTGATGTATATTATCTTTGAGATGAGCGATCATGACAACATGGTTCCGTAGGAGATGATCAACTGCATGTACTTTTGAACATTTAGGGATATAAGAAACTGGTGAAGGTGGAAGTTGGCCATACACTACCTCATATGGCATCATCTTGGTGGCTTCATGATAGTTAGTATTACACCACCATTGAACTAAAGATAACCATTGTACCCATTGATGTTGCTTTTCTAATGTGAAGCACCTCAGATAGGTCTCCAAACATTTGTTGATTTCTTCCATTTGACCATCTACCTGGGGATGATAAGCAGTACTTAATTGGAGTTGCATGCCGTGTAGCTTGAAAAGTTGCTACCAAAATTTTCTGGTGAAAGTGTGTTACGCAATCTTTTGTCACACCTCCTATTCACTTCTTGTTCCACATCCCAAGGTGCCAAAATGTTGACAACTATGAAGTGTATTCATCATGAAATGCATATTGAAACATCCCTGAAGAATAGAAGAAAAAATTCGCTATGTCAAATATGGAGAAGGTTGACTAAAACCCTAAATTTCAGGACCAACACTCTTTTTTCCACTACTTTCCTATGTTAATGGCAAGTTGCGGTTTTTTGACCTAGCATTGCCAGCACAGGTTTTGATATGAAATCCCACATTGAACTTCTTCTAACAGGTTTTCTCAAAATGGAGGAGAAGCTTCGTATGATAGAAACTTCGAGAAACAACGAGCTGGATGTTGTTGGGCAGAGATATGGTCAATCTCTCCCATTTGGAGCTCTTGATCCTACCTTTAAGGGTCTTCCCCTTGATATGTGGACCTTCCTCCATCTTTTTTGGATCCCTAAATCCCTCTACCTTCCTATAAATAAAATCCCTTCCATCCCGAAATGGTTGGTCATTTATTGTCTGCATTCCTATGCTGAGATTATGCCTAAATGTCACCCATCTAACTTGGAGAAGGAGTGTTTGAAGAGTCTTGGCTTGGACTTGGACATCCACCAAAAGGAGGTCTCCAACATCAAGGCAATGGTTGTATGCTTCCCTTTTTTATTCATTAATATATACATCTGATGTTCACTTTCCATAAATGTCTAAATATTTATACATTTAGCTTGATACTCCTTGAACTCTCAAGTAGTTTATGTTTGATATATATTATGTATGCTATTGTATCTTATATTTTCCTTTCATCTCTTTTGTAGGTATTCAAACGTAAGGAAAAAGCAAGGAGCAATCCTAGAAGTTAAGGGATCGAAGTCATCATCAAAGGATTGAGTGATTAACATCAGAGCAAGGTAGGTTTCTCTCTCTCTCTCTGCATCTTGAAACATAACCTAGGAAAGTATGCATTAGTTTGTTGAATTTGTTTCTAGACCCACTCATTAGGCTAGAGAGATCACCTCTGTCTACATAGGGGATTTATCTTCACAACAAAAATGGTGACTTCATTGGGGAAGCTATAGCCTATTCAATCTATTTTCTTGATTTTGTCTTTTGATCAGTTTGACTGACCATTGAACTATCAGTTAGTCTAGATCTGTATAGACCTAGACATTGAATGATCACTACTTTAGAGTGTTAGGTTTGGACTCTTTGTTGAAATTCTTTTTCTTTTTTCCCAACTTTCTCGCCAGTGTGTTTTTGACCTGAACAGTTGCACTCCCAACTCGTTTTTTCTTGAAACAACCATGCTGAAGCCACTTTCAGCACGCTTTTTACTATGAAGTCATGTTAATCTTAGATATTTGAGAAAAAATAGGGTTTCTACCCTAGATTCCAGTGTGTCCCAGCCTCTAAAGGTCTTTTCCTATACTTTGAGTCTGGATTTGCCAGTGTTTTTGTCTGATTGTCTTGTTTAATTAGCAAATTAGTCTCTTTGGCTTTGAAGTGCTTGAAGTGAGAATTTGATTGAGTTCTAGGGTTTCAAAATCAATTGGTCATCACTTGTTGCTTGTTGTGTCACTGAGATACTAGTTTGTTGATTGATTGAGTGTTCTTTTCTGTTGAAATCATTGAAAACATTAGTTTGCATTTGTTTTAGCTTGTCTTCCACAAAGTTGCTTTTCAAGCTACATTAGGTCATTTGCATTTGGAAATCATCTTTGCTTTTAATCAAGCACAGATTACATTGTTTGATTTTCAAGCTGAAAGAGTGAATTTTTTATTTTGTTCAAAAGGGAAAAGTGAAATATATTTTCATCTAGGTCTCTTGAATTGGATTTGGTGTTGCTTTGGTTGATGCATTAGTTGGATTAGAGAATTTGAATCAAATTTTCATTGTGGTTTATTTTATGCTTTAGTTGCATTGGAGAATTCAAAAATCAAAGAAAAACATCATTTATATAAGCACATTTGAGTAAAAGTGAAAATCATTTTTCTTTCGAAAAGTTGCATTTAGGATAGTGAAAAGTGAAGATCATTTTTACTTTTGAGCATTTCATTTGGAAAGCGAAAGTGAAAGTTAGTGGAAGGCATGTTGTTTGATGCATGTTGTTTCATGCATTTTGTTTGATGCATTATTGATTGAAATTTCTTCCCTTGATTAATATAGCTTTCATCAAAGTGGAAAGCTTTCCTTTTCTCATATAGTTGCATCTTAGGGATTAAGGTGACATCGTTTTCAACCCAAAATTGAAACATAATTCAAGATAAACATTACAATTTACTCAATTAATCTAAGGAACATTTGGAACTTAAAGCAAACATTTAGAGGTCTAGGTTAGTGACATATCTCAGCATCTATAAACATAGTAGTTGTCATTATCTACTAGCATTGTATCCTGGGGGTCAAATCTCGTTCCACGTACGGAATTATATAGCATCATTCTCTAGTACTCTCGAGTATACCAGAGACGCTCAGCATATGGCAAGTATATGGGAATGCTCTCATCGAATGGTTATGAATTAAACAACGCTAACACAGACTTGTGCTCCCTATATTCTTGCGTATATATTGGGAGAACCCACTAGGTTGTTATCCTTTAGCCGCAAGTAACAGAGTCAGCCACCTTATAAACTTGATACAATGAACACAACATTCGAGGAGATTTGACACTATATGTTAAGTTCTTAGTTTTAGCTAAGGTGTATATTGTGGTTCACGGATACTTGGTAAAACCTCTTGCCTAGCTTACCCCTATTTTATTTTGTTTTGTTAATTTCTAAAATCAATTAATTGACTACAGAACAACATCCTTCCTATAGAAATACTTAGCAGATATTAGGTCAATACTGATGGCAACATTTTCTAAGTCTATTAGTCAAGGAAACCCCTCTTACGGGAATCCTAGTCCTTTTCCTTCTTTTGGAAATACTGGTGCTCCCTATATGGCAACATTGTCCCTTCCTAGATTGACCATTGGTCTACCAGTTTGGTTATTTTCGACCTTGGTGATTTCGAGTGTCCAAACTACTTTTCAATCGAGTTCTCCTCCACTTAAACAACATCAACCTCATGTTGATCCTAAAGTTGACCCCTCATCTTCTTCACCTATTTCTTCACCTCATTCTTCCTAGTCGCGTGGTGAAAGTATGGATTCTAGTAACCAGGAAACTAAGAAGAAGAAGAAGAGGACGAACAAGAAGAAGCAAAATAAGTTAGGGGTAACCAAGCAGCCATTTCTAAGGAGGAAACTAATGTAGAAAAATCTTCCAACCAGCTTTGGAAAGTAAAAGTCCCTTGCATGTTATGTAAGGGTGAACACCTTCTTCAAAATTGCCCTGCTATCCCCAAGGTCTTAGAAGTGTGGTCCATAGGTTCACATAAACCTTTGTCATCAACCTCTGGAGATCATGTTGGTGATAAAACTTCAACTCGTGACAATAAGTTCCATGGTAAAAAGAGCAAAGTCAAATTTCCCTATAAGTTGTGTGAAGGTAATCATCCCATTCACCTTTATATTCTTATGGATGAGGCTTCCAAAGAGTTGAAAAACCTTATAGTTTCTCAACCTTGTCTTCTGGTTCGTTATCGAAATCTTTCCCATGATCCCTCGCTAATTGATCAAGTGATTGATCAAAATCCATATTTGGTCAGCCCCACTCTCTCTAAAAGTGAGTCTCATGAGTCCATTCTCGACCAACCATTGGTTAAGAAAATGGTAGACTTTTCTCCACTTTTATTTAACTGTACCTTTCCAGTAGAGAGTGAACCTCATACTGCTCAGGTTCTTCTTGTCTCTTCAGTTTTGAATGAACTAGAGGGAAATCCTCTCATTCCCAAGGTGCATGGGAGCAGTTCTCTTGTTCCCATAGCGCAAGGAGACAACTCTCCCATTCCTATGGCACCCTCTCTAAGTAGTTTGGTCACTTCTTTTAATTAGAGTCGAATGGCAGACTATCGTCTTCCATCTTATGTGCTTTTCCAGATTACAGTGTTGGATTATAATATGGTTGTACCTATCACAGTCATAGACAAGGGTTCATATGTTAGTATTATGTCCTCCACTGCTTGGAAAGCTTTAGGTTCTCTACAGCTTGTCCCCGTCACCTAGAATCTCTTGGCCTTTAACAGAAGAACCAGTCAACCGTTAGGGAACCTTCCTAAGTTTCCTACTACTTTGGGAGGCAAGACCATCTATATAGACATGATGGTTTTCCAAGGCCCATTTGATTTTAATCTACTCCTCGGTCGTGACTATGTTTATGTCATGGGAGATCTTGTCTCTTCCCTCTTTTGAGTGATGTGTTTCCCACATGAAGGAAGAATTTTGATCATCGATCAACTTTCGTTTGTTGGTCCTAATATGGCCCCCAATCAACCATATTCCCTAAATGGTTCTTCTATGCAAATGGTATCACCCTCGTCACAGGTTAATTATGTGGACACTTGCTCCATGCCCACATCAACTGATCATCTAGTTAGTGATATAGTGCATCATGTCTTGGGGACATTGGAACCTAATCTTTCCATTAGATCCCTTAACAGGTATCCCTTCCAGAATGTTTTTCTACCATCTGATGAGAACCTCTTGGAAGCCATGGTCTCTTATAGTCCATGTTCAAGGTCACGGGGATAGTTCTTTTACTATGTCAACCTCGTTAAAAAATGAAATAATTCCCCATGAGCATGGTTCTTTTCTTGTGTCAATCTCGTTAAAAAATGAAGCAAGATGTCATGATAATAATTCCTTACTTGTGTCAAGCTCGTTTAAAAATGAAATAAGGTGTCACGAGCATGGTTCTTTTCCTGTGTCAAGCTCGTTAAAAAATGAAACAAATCTCATTCCAATTCGAGTCTTTGATTAGATCTTGTAAAATCCTAGTTAAGTCTTTCACTTGATCTCGTAAGTGAACCTTCATTCCATCCACTTGTTAGTAAACAATAGTCTTCTTTGGTGAATGAAATGAAGCTTTGGGGGAATGTGCCTCAAATTGAGTCATTATGTTAGGGGCATGCAAACTCATCTCAAGCATAGTTTATCTTTGTTTCAAGCTTCTTTAAAAATGAAACCAAACCCAAGAATAGTTTGTTTCCGTTTCAAGCTTGTGTAAACATGAAACTAAATCCAAACATCATGTTTCAAGGTTGTGAAAAAATGAAACCACCTTCAGTTATCCTCAAGCATAGTTTCCCATGTTTCAAGCTTGTGTAAAAATGAAATCATTCCCACTTTACCTCCCATTATTTCTGTTTTTATTAGCCTATTTTTTCCATATGAGCCTTGGTTTTTCATTCCCTTGTCACCATCTCTTTGGCAGAATATACGCTTTCACTTGGTTTTTTTACCCTTTCCCGAGGAACCGTTATGATGAGTGGTCTTATTAGCCAGTCGCTTGACCTTTACATGTTTTGAGCAGTTCCATCATGACTAGAACCAGTTGTTATCCTTTTATACTACTCATTCCTCCAGGAGGAGTCCTCTTTCAACTCTTTTCAGACTCCAAAAATATGAAAATATTGTCGAGCACTTGTCTTCTCGAACTAGCAAAAGTAAATGAAAAGACATCTACTCAACATAATTTTAACCCTTTTCTGGACTGAGATGCACTAGCTATGAAAAAGGAATACCTTAGTCGAACATGGCTAAGACGTTCTCTTGAATGTTTTTTTCTACCTTTTTGGATTCGAGAGACTATCTACGAAAAGGAACCTTTGGAGTTTCCTTTTTCCCTATTTTTCAAACTCTCTAAACATGAAAAAGATGTCAATTTTCACCTCCGTCAAACTCGCAAAACTTAAACGATGCAAGACTTGTCACCATGATGAGACAAATTTTCTCCTTCCTAGGACTCATTAAAATTACTAGGATGGCATCATCTGAAGGGTGAACTTATATGGCAAGCATATGCTATCCCCTTCAAGCTTGCAATTAAAAAATAATGGGGTACTCACTATAAATAGTGGGGGGAAATGAAAGCGAACATCTCTTGTATTTTATGTGAAGGAAGCATGTCACTCTTGAATATGACACTTATCTATTTTGCGTGTTGAGTTTGGGATATCCTCACTTCATCACTTGCCTTCCTGGGTTTGGGAAATCCATTTTTCCTCTCATCTAATTATACTGCTTCGTCATCATGACCTTTGATCCCATGTTGACTCAAATGCTTCCAAACTCGGGAGTCATGTCACCGATATGTTCAAGAGATGTCCTATCTACAGTTTTTACCACTTATACAT
Source organism: Pinus taeda (assembly GCA_000404065.3). Taxonomy (NCBI): domain Eukaryota; kingdom Viridiplantae; phylum Streptophyta; class Pinopsida; order Pinales; family Pinaceae; genus Pinus; species Pinus taeda. Next base: position 77,581 of record APFE030962436.1, on the reverse strand, counting down.
TGTCTAACCTTTCTTCCATAGTCTTGAATTGAACTTACCTACTCTACTATATCCTTTATTTCATGTCGATGATGTGGGACCATTATGGCCCTCCTTCGATGGATCTCTTCCTATCGACTTCAGCTCATTATCCAAGAATATGATCCAGAAACTCCCTTCCAATACCTTGGAGTTTGCATGCCTTAATGGATAGTTCTTTGCATTCGATGATAGTTTTCCATCATTGGCCTTCAATCGAGTGATTCTACAGGTGTTTGACTTCATATTCATTATTCACACTTGTGGATTATGTTGATTGTACCTTGACAACCATTATCATTATTGGTGGTTTCTCTCGTGCCTATTAACAGTTTACATCATTGACTGGTAATCAGGTGGTTTTCTATCATGTTCAACTTTGACACATCTATTCACATGCTAGAATTCGTACATTGATCGGACTGGGATAGAAATCAAGACCTTAGATTCCATCTAATAAAATCTAGGTTGTGTGGAGTTGTGAGTTGTTCATGATTTTACACATGATTATATAGATGGTTGCGACCATACCGTGGGTCCATATATATGATCCTTTCTATTCAGATGGTTACATCCATACCATGGATCCATTCACATGATCCCTTCTATTCAAATCATTGTGCCCATGTCATGGATTCATGTATTATTAGATGCTTATTCATGTATCATTAGGCATGTTTATATCAGAGATATAAAATATGTAGATGTATATGCTTGATTTGCAGGTATCATGACAATGTTTTTCCGGTCCTTGCCTTGACTTGTAAAGCATTTCACCCATCACTCCTTATTATGCCTTCATGCTTTAGAGGGCATCTGTTACACAGTATTTTGTCACACCTCCTGTTCGCTTCCTGTTTTACATACCAAAGTGCCAAAATGTTGACAACTGTGAAGTGTATTCATCATGAAACACATACTGAAACATCCTTAAAGAATAGAAGAAAAATTTCCCTAAGTCAATTCTAGAGAAGGTTGACTGAAACCCTAAATTTCAGGACCAACGCTCTTTTCTCCACTACTTGTCTATGCTCATGGTGGGCTACAGTTCTTTGACCTAGCGCTTCCAATTAGGTTTTTGATATGAAACCCCGCATTGAACCTCTTTTGGTAGGTTTTCTCAAAATGGAGGAGAAGCTTCGTATCCTAGAAACTTCGAGAAACATCGAGTTGGATGTTGTTGGGTAGATATATAGTCGAGCTCTCCCATTTGGAGCTCTTGATCCTACCTTTAAGGGCCTTTTCCTTCAGATGTGGACCTTCCTCCCTCTTTTGTGGAACCCTAACTCCCTCTCCCTTCCTATAAATCAAGTCCCTTCCATCCCAAAATGGTTGGTCATTGATTGCCTGCATTCCTATGCTGAGATTATGACTAAATGCCACCCATATAACTTGGAGAAGGAGTGCTTGAAGAGTCTTGGCTTGGACTTGGACATCCACCAAATTGAGGTCTCCAACATCAAGGCAATGGATATAAGCTTCCCTTTTTAATTCATTAATATATACATTTGATGTTCACGTTCTATAAATGTCTAAATATTTATGCATTTAGCTTGATACTCCTTGATCTATCAAGTAGTTTATGTTTGATATATACTATGTATGCTCTTGTATCTTGTATTGTCCTTTGATCTCTTTTGTAGGTACTCAGACATAAGGAATAAGAAAGGAGCAAGCCTGGAATTTAAGGGATCAAAGTCATCATCAAACGATTGAGCAATTAGCATCAGAGTGGGGTAGGTTTCTCTCTCTCTCTATGTTTTTAAACATAAGCTAGGAAAGTCTGCATTAGTTTGTTCAGTTTGTTGTTATACCCACTCATTGGGCTAGATATATCGCCTCTGTCCACAGAGGGGATTTATATTCACAACAAAGTGGGGTCTCGAACAGACACAATGGGAGTCATCATGCCATGCAGTTTGAAGATTTGGTCCAAGAAAACTTGAGCCACCAATGTTTGGGTAAATGGGTGTGGTAGAGCGTAAAGATGAGCATATTTGGAAAGTTTTTCAACATCCACCATGATGACTGATTTGTTACCTAAATTTGGGAGACCAGTAATGAAATCCATGGAAACATTCGTCCAAATAGAAGAAGGGAGTGGCAATAGTTGTAAGGTTCCCAATAGTTTGATCAGTTCCCCTTTGTTGTGTTGGTATACATCACATTCAGCTACAAAAGTAAGAATATCGTTCTTCATGCAAGTCCAAAAGAAAGAACGACGTGCTCATGTATAAGTCTTCTGAAAGCATGAATGTCCTACTATCGGAGAGGAGTGCAACTCATCCAAAATGTGGCTTTTGAGGGTGGAGGTTGGGGATAACACTACTGATCCTTGTAGCAAAGAATCTCATCCTTCCAAGAGCAGTCTTCTGAGGAATTAGTATCTTCTCTTAAGTTATTAACGAGTTGGGACAGAGAGGAGTGGGAGAACCATTCATTATGAGCCTCTTCAATCCAATCTAGTATTGGGTAGAGAGAGTGATAGAAGGGTGCACTCTTCCTCAAATTGGCACAATAAGGCATCAACCACTACTTTTTCGCCCCCTTCTTGTAAATTATCTCATAATCATATCCCAATATTTTTTCAATCCATTTATTTTGTTGTGGCAATGATAAATGTTGCTCCAGAAAATATTTTAGGCTATGATGGTCTGTACGAATTTGGAAACGCCTGGCCAATAAGTATGGTCGTCAGATGTCTACTGCATGTAAGATGACCCTCATTTCTTTCTCATATGTATATTGGCCCAGATGTTTTTTGTTGAGTTGTTGACTGGTGAAAGCTAATGGTTTACCTTCCTGCATTAATACAACACCAATGGCCATACCTGAAGCATCACGTTGAATCACAAAAGATTTGGTTAAGTCTTGTAAGGCCAATACTAGAGTGGAGCACATGGCATGTTTGAGAGCCAAGAAGGCATGTTGAGCTGCGTCAATCTAGAGAAATGATTTTTTCTTGATAACATTAGTGAGGGGTCTGGCAATGCATCCATAATTGCGAACAAATTTGTGATAGTAGCCCGTGAGACCCAAGAATCCCCTCAAACTCTTCAAGGTTTTTGGTTGGGGCCAATATTGCATTGCTTGAATATTTTTCAGATCAACCCTCACTCTGTCACGACCCACAATGTGTCCCAAATACTCTACTTCTTCCATGCCAAAGGATCACTTTGATAATTTGATAAATAATTTGTGATGGAGCAATTGCAATATCTGGTCAACATGTTGAAGATGTTTGTCCATTGTTATGTTGTATATGAGAATGTTATCAAAGAAGTCTAGGACAAATTTTCTAAGATATGGTTTCCGAAGGTGGTTCATGAGGCTTTGAAAAGTGGATGGACCATTATAGAGACCAAATGGCATGACCAAGAACTCATAATGTCCTTCATGAGTTCGGAAGGTTGTCTTGGGAATGCCCACTTCCTCCATGTGTATTTGGTGATAGCCTGAGCGAAGGTCTAGCTTGGTAAAGAATTTATTACATGTAGTTCATCAAGTAGATTATCAACAACCGGAATAGGAAATTTGTCCTTGATAGTGAGCTTGTTAAGGGCTTAAAAGTCAGGACACATGCGTCATTCTCCATATTTCTTTAGAACCATGACCACTGGAGATGAATAGGGGTTGGCATTGGGACGGATAACACTGGCTTCGAGGAGTTCCTTGATGATTTTTTCAATTTCATTCCTTTGGGAAAAAAGATATCAATATGGGTGGACATTTAGCAGTTGGGCACCCGGGACCAAAGGGATGCTTTAATCATGTTCACCCCTAGAAGGTGCAATCTCTTTAGGTTTGTCAAAGGCCCGCAGGTGGCGATATAATACATGTTGCATCTCAGGATGAATATGAGGAGTAGTGGATTCAATGGCATGGATGGCATTAAATTGGGTGATTACTCCATGATGGCTCTTTTTTAAAATCTTCTCCATTCGATGCGAGTTGGTTAAAGTAGGAGCACTTGCCTCGAGTCCCCTCAATGTATGAATGTGATCGTTCTACTTAAAGCTCATATATAACTCCTGGAAATCCATTGTGATAGGGCCCAGAGTGAGAAGCCATTATACCAAGGACAATGTTGCAACCACCCATTTCAATGGAAAACATGTGGCTTTTTAGGTGGTAGTCTCCCATCTGAAGCTTCAAATTTTCACAACATCCTTCACATTTCATGGTCCCCCCAACAATGATAAAGACTTGGAAATTAGATATTGCTCATACAAAGCAATGAAGAACTTCTATGACTCTCTTATGGACAAATTTATGAGTGTTGCCACTATCAATCAGTACCACTATTGGCCAATGTTTAATAAAACCACGGATTTTGAGATTCTGGGGCGAAGAAATCCCATCCAAGGCATGTAGTGATATCACCGGCTCATCTGGCATAGTCTTGATATCATTGTCTGGGTCAGTATGGGTTTCACACACTTCTTCTTCAAGCACCTCAAGGGATGGAGCTTCCTCTGCTGAGTTGTTATCAGTAGCATTAATTTGAAATAATTTTGGTTCCTTGCATTTATGTTTGGGGGAGTACTTGTCATCACAGTAGTAACACAATCCTTATTTCCTTCTTTCGGCCATTTTTTCCAGCGTCACCTTTTGAACCTTAAGTGCTTGGGTGGGGCCCAGAGCCTGGGTGGGATGTGTTTTAGCGACAAAATTTGGATGATTGAACATGGCATTTAAGGTGACTTCCACATCTAAGGCCTTGCGGCATGCGTCTAACCAAGTAGTTGGGTGATGCATTTGAACATGGGCTTGGATGGCTTCCTTTAAGCCACTGATGAAACATTCCAAGTCATCTCATGGACCTTCAGTTTTGATGGCCAATTTTTCAAAAGCTACAATGTAGTCCTTTATTGTACTTGTTTGCTGGAGCTTAGTGAGATGACCCAAAAAATTAGATTCCCCATCAAAGTGATCACATATGGATTTTGAGAACATGTTCCAAGTTGCCCTCTGTGGATAACATTTCTGATGTCACTGCCACCATTGCCATCTCTCTTGGTCCAAGTAAAGGGCTTCCACATGTAGTTTAGCTCCATCATTGGAGATATCATTAAGGAAGAAACATTGTTCCATTTGTGCTACCCATACCGCAGGGTTAGATCCATAAAATTTGTACATGTCCAGGTTGGGTTTTTGGTGGCTCGAAGAGTGGTGATTTCCATGGAAGTGAATGTGATGATTGGATTATCCTTATATGTGTGCATCAACACTAGAATACTCCCTCATGAGTTCACATGATGTAATTAGAGCATTCGTTAATTTTTAGGGTTGGGCGGAAATTTTCTCCTCGAATGCATCAAATCATTTCTCAAAGGTTGTCGACCTTCTCGATTACCCTTTTTGCAACCATAACATGATATTTGGTATCGAGCATACACAAGCCTTGGTCAAAATTTTTAGCTTAATTAGGAGTAGTATGCTTAGAAAGAGGGCAATTTCAAGAGTCTAATGAAGTGGGTCACTTGAATCCGTGTTGGGAAATATTTGGGTCCGTCAGAAAATTAGGGGCTTACAAGTGAATGGTACCACTGTGACCAATACGTCATCCTAAAAGGATTTTTACTCCCAGCTGATCAATACTACAGAGATCAAATTCCATAAAGCTTGATACTACCAAATATCCTACAAAAATTGGGTTTGGACTATAGTAACAAAAGCCCCAAAGTCTTGGTACTGCAGAATGTTCTGCAACAATTTGATCTAGATTGTGGTGGCCAAAACCCTCACTGCACAAAGAGTCTGATATACACTTTGAAAACCCCAACTGCTAAATATTATCTATACAACAGTGGAAGAACCCCAACTTCTAGATCTAAACAGGACAGTGGCAGTCAAACCCTAGCAACTGGATCTTATCTAGACAAAAAGCTAGGGGGTGATCTTCAGATATCTAAGGGAACTATGGTCTCAAAGGAGTGGTAGGTGCTACAAATCACAATATATGCAGGGCCCAACAATAGTACTTGGCCCAATCTTTCAGGGTAGTAATTAAGGAGGATCGACCGTACCATTGGTCGTACTACCCGACTACCCTATTGTGTGTGTGAGTAATCTCCCCGAGTGTTTTTCTTAGTGTACAATAGTAGCAAGACTGTCGATGACTTATCTAAGGTTAGGTTTCAAATTGCTTCTGATGTACCCAAGGGTACATGGAAGTGTAGTCCATGCGCAGTTTTGTCTAATGTGCTACTACTCAAAGGGGTACCCACAGGGATTATAAGGAAGTCCAACAAGTGTGACCACCTCTTGTAGTTTGTGTGTGTATGCCTCCCCAAATTTGCAAGTTTATGCACTCAATGATGGATCTTGTGGTTTAAATAAGTTGGAATACGTCTCTAACCTAACAAATATTTTTTGAAAATTGGAGGTACAATTGACCATAGAAAGTGCTCTGATACCACTTGTGATGCTCTTGACTTGCGAGAAATACATAATACCATAATTACGAAGCAATATATCCCAAAACACTGAATTATCACATGAAATGAGACAAAATTCAAGATATTTTATTATCCAATAGCAAAATACAATGTTCATTAGCCTCTTCGAGGGGGAACCTCCAACAAAGCAGGGTTCCATTACAATAAGACTCGATGATATTTCCCCTAATAACTAAGACTATTTATATATTAATGACATCCAAAACCTTAACTACTAATGGTCCCTTGCATAACACGAGTTAACCAATTTATTTATTAGCTACAGCTCGTTTACAACTAATTGTGGTCCCTTTTCTATAATGTGGGTCAACAACTTACAATTATTATTAATCCAGATAACCGCTTACAGACTTTATTGACTCTCTAACTAACTATGAAACTGACTAAGCCCCTTGGGATTATTACATAAATAAAGGGGTTAGGGTTGGACCCTAACATCTCGCTTATTTAAGATCTTTCTCATTCAAGTGTACAGGTAGTGATTCCCAAGGAATGTTAAAAGACATGCGACCAACCATTTACCCTACGCTCCACAGTAAGGCATATCACCACACCCATGTATGTTTCAACCAATGATTCCTTCCCATTTACCTCTCCAACCCATGTATTTACCTCATCTCACTCTACCTATTTCCTAGGAGTAGGGTCATTTTCCTTCCATTTCTCATGTTCCTTAATGTTCACTAGGGCATCATCTCAACATCAATCCAATATCTATGCCACATTTTCATCCACAATGTCCTTCCATCTACATGATATGTTCCACTTCATGAGATAATTTAATCCATGCACAATGGCTCATATAAAAGAGGTGCCTCAATGCTAAGTGATAAGATAAGGACTTAATGCATTCTTATTTATTATCACCTTTAAGAAACACAAAAGGGTTATCCATATTTCCAAGGATGAAAATAAAAGTTGTTGCTTTACATCATCTCCCACTTAATCTTGTTGTTATCCCAACAACATCTCCAATACCACTAACATTCCTATCAACCAAAACTTTGTTGTGCAAACTTATCTTCAACCAAACAATTATTCCATATATCTACATTCAAGTTCACTTAATAATGTTATTACCATAATTCCACTTGTAATAATGATTGTATTCCAAGCCTGATTCACTTGTATCCGACCTTGGCTCAAGTGCCTTACCTTCAAAGGTAAAATGTTTCCTCTTGAATAGTTTCGCATGCCTTAGCACATGTAAAAAACTAATAATAAAATTTGCATAAATCTTGGAGATTATTCACTATTTTTATTGTAGGTCCCACTACTATCTCCTAGGTAGTGAGGCCCCTTACAACATCTCCCTAGTGAAAATTGGATGACAAGTAGCTACCCATACCATCACCAACACATATACCAAAAAACACTCCTAAATAAAAGTCTACATTAAACTTTCAAGAATCCAACAAGTCATGTGGGTCACCTTGAAAAGAACTATATCTTCAATTTAGATGCATGATAAAACTAATAATATTGTCACCTATAAATAATAATTTTTTAACCTTAGGATCATCATAACAACCTTTCCACCCAAGCTTGTCCAGGGAAGGTCATGTCTCTCGCTTGGTTACTTCATACCAAGGTGTATTGGTAACTCTCTCTTCATCTTGACATGTTATTAATTCTAAACCCTACTAGTTAAAAGTTTCTCTTCATCTTGACATGTTATTGATTCTACACCCTACTAGTTAAAAGCTTCCAATCTCCTTTTTGGCTGCTTTCTTAAAACCTACCACCAACTCAAAAGTTCCATTAGCAAGTACTATTCTAGCAACTCCATCATTCCACTTGGGTCTTGAAAATTTTATTTCCTATCAAGTGTCTCCCACTCTACTTATAATTGTCATGTCAACATTTACTATGTATTTCATCCTAATAAACTCATTTTCCAATGTTTTAAGCCTTTATTCATAAAAGACCATATGAAACCTCCATCCATGATTCCTTTTAACTGTTCAAATCTTTTAAATCCTCCTTCATATAGTCATTTAGTTGCTTTATTTATTGTTGCAATCATCCTCAAGATAGTAATATTGATTATTTCACTTGATTACCTCCTTAATTCCTCTTCTAATGACCTAATTTTTTGGGCCTTCAAAGATTATCAACTATTTAGATGAGGAACTAGTGCCACCTTTTTCAACCTCATAAACTCTTGTTCGAAGACATTTTCAAAGTCATTAATCAAAATAATTATGACACTGAAAATTCCACTCCATTCTCTAAGTAGTAAGATTACTCCACCAACCATGGAAACCACCTTCTCTATTTTTGATTTCATGACCTTGAATTTAAATTATGTTAGCACCATTCTCAAGCCAAGTTTAGTAGCTAGTTCTTCTCTCATGAAATTGTGGGTTGCACCACCATAAACCATAATGAATGACTCTATTCAACTTTAAATGAACAAATCTAATTCATGTGCATTATTATTCTTGGCTCGTCATGACTTTATCCCCTCCAAAGGCACTTAAGACTTGCAAGACACATATTGAAGGTTGGTCTATCTTATTAATATTGTTCACCTTTGCTCAAATATAAAACTCTTAGTGCACTATTCCTTTGCACAAATCCAACAAAAAATAGGATTACATTCATTTTTATCCTTTGGAATATCTATTTCCCTAACCTTTCCTCACCAAACGGATTTGACTTCCCTTTTCCCTTCTTTTTGAAATTACAATGTTGCTTTTGTCTTAAAATTCCTTTGTCTACCTGTAAACTTTGTTTAGCACCCAACTTGAATTCAAGAATATTTTCTATCACAACGATGGCCATTGTTAAGGTGTGCATGTTTTACTGGCACCACTCACTCTATGCCTAAGTTGCAATGCCTTCATAAAATGAAATAACCAATCCTCACCTTTCATATCCTTCATTTCTAGAATTCGGCCTAAAAACATTTTAATGCACTCTTGGACCTTGGTAGAATTCCTTAGAGTCATATGTTGACTTCTTACAAACTAGGATCGACTCTTTTGTACAAATTAATCCAACACCAACTTCATTGTTAGCTCTGCTACATGCCTTGACATTTGGAGGACCAAATACAAGTTTGGCCATGTGTTATGCTCAGAGGTAGCTCGCAGCAATCTGTTTCTCCCTCTCCTTTATTCTCCTTACACTCTTTTAACCCCCGCCATCCTTGCTTTCCTACAAAAAACGGCATAAGCCCCTGTTTCGTCAAGCCCCTAGGCGCTAAGTTTTAAACCCATATAACCACGCACTTTTACAAAACCCCTAACATATTGTTTCCCTGTCACATCAAACAAAACTTGTGTGATCAAACCTGCGCCATCCGATCAACTCCGTCGCGATCGGACGACATTCGCTCCTCCCGCGCCTACAAACCGACCACGTGTTAACTCGCGATCAAAGCAGTTTTCGTCCTGTCCCATCCACCACGCGTCGCCCGATAACTCGCATCGCTTGCCCTTGTATGATTACCGCTCACCCTCCAAAAGCAGTGCAATAAATATCACCCGCCGCTGAAACCACTCTCCCCGTGCGTTAACCCCCCATGCATCTCTTCCACCCGATAGCCGTTGGATCTGCCCGCCCGAGATCCAACGGCTCACGATTGTCTGCTCATGTTTCTCCCGATACCTCCCGCTGAGACATATCTGCTATCCATCTGCGCGATCCGACGGCCGATCTTCCTTCTTCATTCATCCATATTATCCACGTCCATAGCCATTTCATACTCCCAAAAGGACGAAGGTGGCCAGTGTTCAGTACTCTGTGTAGCTACTCTTCAACCACCGCATTCAAGAAACAGAATGGCCGAGAAGAAAAAAGGACATGCCTCGAGCAGATCAGCGCATTTAACAATTATGGAACTTCTTCCATACGGTACTCCACCTACTCGAGAAGGACAATAGAGCATCCGAGAAGATCAAATTCGTCCACTGAAGCAGGCAGATTGCACCAGAGACTCCATCAGACAGTTAAAGTGGTTGGTGGTCCATTATGACCCCTCCATGCATAGAACAACAGAACATCTTTGTAATCAAACTTTATATATACCCAAAAACCAGATGTAATCAGGGTTGATGGTTGTTGTTTTGATGTATGGTTCAACTTCTGGAGACTGTAAATACTTTGATACTTGCAGCGTCTCGTCTTCATTTTCAGCTAATACAAGCTTCTTTTGTCATTAATTGCTCACTTTTCACTTCTACTCTGTTCTAGGTTGTGCCTGTTATACAGTTTTCTTGAACTCTTGATGTTTAGCATTAAAGGAGCTGTCATCCTACCTCTGTGTTAAAATCTTGTATATATCAGTGAATGTGTATTCAAATTTAAGTTTACTTAGTGACAGAGAGCTATCATCCTATCTGTGCATTAGGAAATAGATTTGCAAACCTCTTTACTGGTTGCAGCCGGCCATCACAGGGTCCTGTGCATCTGCTGGTGTGGTTAGTATTCTCCATGTTCACCCAATCCTTAAACTGTGAGTAATTGGTGGTCTAAAGCCTTGTAGCCTGGGGGTGTTCACGCATGTTTGGAGTTAAGCATAGTAGGAGTGGTTATCTGGCTTGAACAAGCATCATTCCTTCCATTCATCCATTTCCAACATCATGTTGAGTTTGTAATGTTCTTGAGCATCTCTGAGATACAACCTAGGAGAGTTTCTCGGGGTGATAACATTAATTGGTGCCGTTGCTGGGGAGAGGAGATTGAAGCTCAGCTTCCCTAGGAGAACGACACAGTTCCAGCTTTGATGATAGACAAAGTCTAGACACATTTTTGGTTGTAATCATCTATCTGGCGACTCTACTAGAGAACCACCTAGTGGCGACTCCACATTACAGTTCTGGCTCAGTTTGTGAGGCATACCTAGAGAAATCCTCAGAAATGACCAACTGACCCAGTGCCTGACCCTGAGAAGATTGTTAAGCAGAAGAAAACATCACAGAAAGGAGCATCAAGATCAAGTAAGCCTAAGAAATCTTATGTATCTCTGCAAGAGAAGGTTATAGTTGAGAATACATAGTTTGAAGAATTAGAGCCTAGTATTGCTAGTGAAGAATCACCTTCAGAGATTCAAAAAGCTCCTTGTTCATTCAGTTCCCCTTTGGATCTCAGTCCAAAGAAAGCCTCCCATACAGTCCATCATATTCCCTTGTCTCTGTCATCTATTTCATTGTTCCCCACCATCCAATCTGCCAGTATCCTTCCATCTACCCCAGTCATGGCAGGTTAGCACACACCTACAAAGATGGAAAGAATTATAGCTGCTAGGTATGGACCCTTGGTCTTTCCTGTCCCTTTGAATGCCATGCCTGCAGGAGAATATCAGAAATATATGCCTAAGTTTACTGGTACAGAGGGGGTAACAGCTGAAGAACACCTTGAATCTTTTTATAGTTATGTTGACAACCTGGATATTAGTGAAGACGATGTGTGGATGAGAGTTTTTGTCCATAGCCTTGATGGAGAGGCCAGAAAGTGGTTCAGCGAACTAGCCCCTAGATCTATTACTGATATTGAAGCCTTAGATGATGTATTTTTGAAAATCCAACCCCCACCTTGGCCAAAATTACTTATGCCAATGCTTTTGACTCTGATTTCTGCCTGTTGTTGAGAGAAAGAAGATGTGCCACTCTAGCTGATATGCAAGATGCATCCCTAGAAGTAGAATCTAATATTATGGCTGCAGAAAAACTCAAAAGTCATGCTGACAGAAGGAGGCAGAGAGGTGAGGCTTCTTCTTCCTCTGTTTCATCATCAGAGCCTAAGTTAGACAAAATGACCAGAATGATAGAGTCATTGGCTGCTGAGATATCTAAGCTGAAGGTTGAACAGAACTCTGGGAAGGCAAGACTTCAGAACACATTTGCTCCAAGAAACTCAAACCCATTTAGAAGAGCAAACGAAAAATTGCAAATCATTCAGAGGGGTAAAGAACCAAACGAAGAACAGAAAGTTAAAGCTCCTTTTCAAAATGTAGTCATGGAGGAGGAACAACTTGAAGAAGAGGATGAAATTCATTGCATGGAGGATAAAGGTAGTGCTGCCTTTTTGACATTGGTTGCATATGAAGAAGCATTACTCCTGGACAAAACTAGTTAAGAATGGGACAGAGAGGCTATTCTGTAGACTGGCGAATAACAAAGATACAATCTGAGGTCACAGGCAAACAATGCCAAGGAGAATCCTGCCCAAAAAGCTGTTGTCCAAACAGAGTCACAGAATACCAGACAAAAAAGACCAGTAGCTGATCCAGTCATCCTCAAAGCACTAGCTCAAGAGGTAAGAGGTCCTAAGAAGTCCCCTTCCCCTTTCAGCTTTGAATCAGAAGTCCAGAAGTTAAAAATATCTATACCTCTGTCAGAACTTGTAAAGAGTGAAGTGTTTAGAAAGCTTATCCTTGAAGCTCTTGAGCTGAAAACCGCACAAACCTCCACCAACTGTGTCAATTTGCAAGATGAAAAACCTGCAGTTGTGCTTAGCCCAATGACTGAGCCTGCTGATGATAACTCTCCATCTTTTTATGTCTCCTTGACCATTCATGAAAAAATCCTCCACAATTTCCTACTAGACACTAGGCTAGCCACAATCTGATGCCAAAAGTTGTCATGGAAGAGTTGGGCCTTGATATCACTAGACCATACCATGATCTATTCTTCTTTGATTCAAGACAGATGAAATGTCTGGACTGATGAAATATTTAGCCTTTACCCTAACTCAGCTTCCCATGAAGAGTATGGTGATGGACATTGTGGTAGCAGATGTCCCTCCTAAGTTTGGAATGCTGTTGTCTAGAGGATGGATTAAGAGACTAGGTGGGACATTACAGAATGATTTATCTTATGCCACTGTCCCAGTTTTTGGAGGGGAGAGCAGGAGATTGTACAGAGAAGCACAACTGGCATACATCATCAGTGATGAAAAGAATCCTTCTAATCATCCTATTTATGCTGTGGACACTGATTTTGGAGGATGCATCCTCCAAATAGAAGAATCCCAGAAGGCCTCAATGCAGCTCAGGAAACAAATACTTCAGGCTGACAAAGAGCAAGGAAGTCAGGTTTGGGAGATGTTCTTTGATGGAGCACGTTCCAAGGACACTGCAGGAGTAGGGGTGGTGCTGATTTCTCCAAAACAAGAAAGCACACAGCTGTCTTTTAAGCTGGCCTTCCAAGTCACCAACAATATAGCAGAGTATGAGGCTCTGATATTGGGGCTGAACGCAACTAAAGACAGAGAAATCAGAAGCATAAAAGTGTTTGGAGACGCTGATCTGATCATTCAGCAAGTGAACAAAACATTCCAAGCAAAGCACCCAAGGCAGAAAGCATACAGAGATGAGGTATGGAGACTCAAAGACTCTTTTGATAATTTTTGTATCTCATATATCCCTAGAGCCAAAAATCAACTCGTTGATTCCCTCGCTGTGTCTGCTAGCATGTTTATCCCTCCCATGCCTCCCAGATTAGTTTATGAAGTCCAAATGAAATACATACCATCCTTGCCTGATAATGTCCAACATTGGAAAGTTTTTGAAGATGATGATGAAGTGAACAGGTTCCTGCAAGTCATTGATGAATTCTCTGAAATGCAAATTGACCAAGAGAATGAAGACTTGGAAGAAGAACCCCAATCCCAGCTTAGAAACAAAATTGGCAAAGATAGCATTGTCCAACTTCCTAGCAATCATATACTAAGGGTTTAGTTCCCCTAGAAAAGTTGTTTGACCATAATGATGTGCCTTATAAGGCTGCTCAAAAAGAATATCAATCTGCAGTCTGTAAGCATGGCATAGGGAGTCCAGGTCAGCCAAGATACATAAATCTATCCACCCATCTATCTGCTGACCAAAGTGTTGAATACTGCAATTTGCTGATGTCTTTGCCTGGGAATATAGTGACCTAAAAAATTATGATAAAAAGATCATCCAGCATAAAATTCCTCTAGAGAAATACACCATCCCTTTCAAGCAGAAGTTGAGGCCTATAAACCCCTTGTTCCTTACTCTAATTGAAAAAGAAATCAAGAAGCTATTGGTTGCCAAAATCATAGTCCCTCTCAGATATTCCAAGTGGGTAGCCAACCTAGTAGTGGTGAGGAAGAAAAGTGGAGAAATCAGACTTTGTGTTGATTTCAGAAACTTAAACAGATGTTCTAATAAAGATAACTACCCTCTACCCAAAATGGAGCAATTGTTGCAGAAGGTCTCAGGAGCCAAAGTGATGTCTTTCCTGGATGGATTTTCAGGGTATAATCAGGTTGTTGTACATCCAGATGACCAAGAGAAGACTGCATTTACCACTCCTTGGGGCACTTTTATGTATTCCAAGATGCCTTTTGGGTTGATGAATGCTGGAGCCACCTTTCAGAGATCTATGGATATAGCATTTGTGGGAGAGAAGGACAAATTTGTCCTTATCTACCTTGATGATATAACAATATACTCCAGCAGCCATCAAGATCATTTACAGCATTTGAAGAAAGTGTCCTTGAAGTGTAGAAGGTTTGGGATTTCAGTCAATCCTAAAAAGTCACAATTTGCTTTAGAAGAAGGCAAGTTGTTAGGACATATTGTTTCTGTTGCAGGTGTCCGAATTGACCCAGAAAGAGTAAGGGAAATACAGACTTTGTTTGTCCCGAGATAAAAGAAGGATATCCAGTCCTTTCTGGGCAAAATAAACTTTGTGAGGAGGTTTATCCCAAATTTTGCAGAACTGGTGAAGCATATTACCTCCATGTGGAAAAAGGGGTCAAAGATCAAATGGACTAAAGCAGCAAGAAGATCCTTTGAGTCCATTAAAAAAGCCATTATGGAAGCTCCCACTCTAAGCAGTCCAGATTATAGCAAGGAGTTCCATATATTTTCATTTTCCTCTGAAGACACCCCTGCAATAGTTTTATTGCATGCAGATGAAGAAGGTATAGAGCATCCATTAGCATTCTTCAGCAAAACATTAAGGGATGCTAAATTGAGGTATGATATCATCGAGAAATAGGCATATGCTCTTATCAAGTCTTTGAAAGCATTCAGAATTTACATTCTGCATTCCAAGATAATTGCATATGTACCCTCTGCTTCAATAAAAGAGGTCTTAACACAACTCGATGCTGATGGAAGAAGGGCTAAATGGATTGCAAAACTAATTGAGTTTAATATAGAATTGAAGCCCACCAAGCTTGTCAGAGGTCAAGGCCTTGCCAGGCTATTGGTTGAAGAAAATTGCAGAACACTGGACATAAATCTCATGGGCTCAATTTCAGAAAATAGTCAGACATTGGTCGAAAATCTAGCTTCTTGTGATTGGTATTCTGCAATAGTGAGATTCTTGTTGAAGCTAGAAGTTCCTCCAGGTTTAAGCACAAGCCAATCTAGAACTATTAAGCTCAGGGCAGCAAAATATTGCATCTATAAAAATCTGCTCTACTAGAGGGACCCATCTGGAATGCTTTTGAGGTGTCTGGACAAAAAGCAATCTATAGAGGTTATGCAGCAGTTTCATTCCAACATGTGTGGAGGGACCATTATTGGAAAACCACAGCCCACAAAATCTGCAGAGCTAGGTACTATTGGCCCACCTTATTTTCTGATGCATTTTCATTTGTTAAATCTTGTGACAGGTGCCAAAGATTTGAAGGGAAACAACAATTGAAGTCCCTGCCCTTAAAACCAATACATGAAAATGGCCCTTTTCAATAGTGGGGCTTGGATTTCATTGGAGAGATCAATCCACATTCCAGTGGCCAACACAAATGGATCCTAGTAGCCACTGATTACTTTACTAAGTGGATTGAAGCCATCCCTACCATAAAGGTTGATCATAATGTGGTCATGAAGTTTTTGTCAGAGAATATCTTCACCAAATTTGGTTGTCCACATAAATTAGTCACAGATAATGCAGCAGCCTTCAGAGCAAAAGAATTGGTGGACATGTGCAATTCAATGGGAATTAAACTAGTTCATTCCACCTCATATTACCCTTAAGGTAATGGTCTAGTAGAATCTTCCAATAAGAGCCTAATAAGGATAATTAAAAAGATGTTGGAAGACAACAAAAGGAACTAGGATTCTAAGCTCAGATATGCACTATGGGCTGACAGAGTGACCACTAAGAGATCCATAGGGAATTCTCCATTCAAGCTGGTATATGGCACTAAGGCTATGTTCCCAATTCAGTTAACCCTCCCTGTGGCAAAGTTCCTACAAGAAGATCAGAATGAGGAAGAAGACATGGCAAAAAGGATCACTGATTTAGCATAGGTACATCAGATTAGAGAACAGCTGGTTGAAAAGTCTATAGCACATCAAAAGAAGATCAAAGATGCTTTTGATAGAAGGACAAAAGTAGATAATTTTCAGGTTGGAGATTTGGTTCTGAATTGGGATGCACTGAAGAAGAAGAGAGGCAACCATGGGAAGTTTGATGCTTTTTGGATAGGGCCTTTAATTATTTCTCAGATCCAAGGGAACAATACCTTCCTACTGCAAAGTATGGGAGGAGAAGTAGTTTTTGATGGCCCAACTAATGGGCGTTTTCTGAAAATTTATGTTGTTTAAGGTCTTGGGCCTTAAAATTGTAAATAGGTTGTTTTATCAGTTGTAGTGTAAGCTCAATTAGACTCCATGCCCAATGGAACACCAGGAAATTTTGCTAATTTGTTTTTCATAGGGAAGGCATTGGTCTGTAGTTATTGAGACCTCACAGGGAGGATCTCATCCCCAGAAGGAGCCAATGTTAGCTCGGCTACATGCCTTGATATTTGGAGGACCAAATACAAGCTTGGTTGTGTGTTATGCTCAAAGGCAGCTCGCAGCAGTCTGTTTCTCCCTCTCCTTTATTCTCCTTACACTCTTTTAACCCCCACCATCCCTGTTTTCCTCCAAAAAAACGGCATAAGCCCCTGTTTCGTCAAGCCCCTAGGCGCTAAGTTTTAAACTCATATAACTGCATGCTTTTACAAAACCCTTAACCTGTTGTTTCCCTGTCACATCAAACGAAACTTGTGCAATCAAACCCGCGCCTTCCGATCAACTCCGTCACCATCGGACAACATTCGCTCCTCCCACACCCGCAAACCGACCACGCGTTAACTCACGATCAAAGCGGTTTTCGTCCCATCCCATCCACCATACGTCGCACGATAACTCACATCGCTTGCCCTTGTACGATTACCGCTCACCCTCCAAAAGCGATGCGATAAATACCGCCCGTCGCCGAAACCACATTCCCCGCGCGTTAACCCCCCATGCATCTCTTCCCCCTGATAGTCGTTGGATTTGCCCGCCCGAGATCCAACGGCTCACAATTGTCTGCTCCCGTTTCTCCCGATACCTCCCACTGAGCCATATCCGCCGTCCATCTGCGTAATCCAATGATTGATATTCCTTCTTCATTCATCCATACTGTCCACATCCATAGCCATTTCATACTCCCGAAAGGACGAAGGTGGCCAGTGTTCAGTACTCTGTGCAGTTACTCTTCAACCACCGCATTCAAGAAACAGAATGGTCGATAAGAAAAAAGGACATGCCTCAAGCAAATCAGCGCATTTAACAGTTATGGAACTTCTTCCATACGACACTCCACCTACTCGAGAAGGACAATAGAGCATCTGAGAAGATCAAATTCGTCCACTGAAGTAGGCAGATTGCACTAGAGACTCCATTAGACAGTTAAAGCGGTTGGTGGTCCATTATGACCCCTCCACGCATAGAAAAACAAAACATATTTGTAATCAAACTTTATATATACCCAAAAACCAGATGTAATCAGGGTTGATGGTTGTTGTTTTGATGTAAGGTTCAACTTTTGGAGATTGTAACTAATTTGATACTTGCAGCATCTCGTCTTCATTTTCAGCTAATACAAGCTTCTTTTTCCGTTAATTGCTCACTTTTCACTTCTACTCTGTTCTAGGTTGTGCCTGTTATACAGTTTTCTTGAACTCTTGATGTTTAGCATTAGAGGAGCTGTCATCCTGTCTGTGCATTAGGAAATAGATTTGCAGACCTCTTTACTGGTTGCAGTCGACCATCACAAGGTCCTATGCATCTGCTGGTGAGGTTAGTATTCTCCATGTTCACCCAATCCTTAAACTGTGAGTAATTGGTGGTCTAAAGCCTTGTAGTCTAGGGGTGTTCGCGCATGTCTGGAGTTAAGCATAGTAGGAGTGGTTATCTGGCTTGAACAAGCATCATTCCTTCCATTCATCCATTTCCAACATCATGTTGAGTTTGTAATGTTCCCAAGCATCTCTGAGATTCAACCTAGGATATTTTCTTGGGGTGATAACATTCATCTCTACCAATTGATCAATATTCACAACATCTCATTCATATACAAAGTCTTCTGCTTTGTTTCTTAACTAAAGTTACATAGTACCCTTGAACAACATAGCTACAACATTCACCTTGGTTTCATTTGAATTCCACTCATCTATTTAAGGTGCTACTCCATTTCCCAATATCAATTACCAAGTAACTTAGTGTCATGAGTGTCATCATACCATTCCATATTTCTTATCTTAATCCTCATGAGTCATTGAACCACTTCCATTGTAAATGACCCATATAAATATATTGATGGTGTCTTTCTAGTTGTTCGCCTTCATAGCCACTACCTTTAGTAAGTCTTTGTTGACCTTTATTCCATCCAAGTCATTTAACAACATTGTCATGTTTAAACACAAGGCCGACTTCTCATGGTCTTGAGTCATTGTTGAGAGGTTCTAGTACTTGGTGAAGTTTTCATTGATGGCAAACGATATTGAATGAATGCATGTTGAAGATTTCCTATTATGATGTAAGCCACAATTGAATATGGTATCATGCTAAGTTTATATTTCTGCTAGTATGTTGCATTATGCTTGATTGGTGTTTGTCAAAGGTATGTTGTGATGTGAATGCTTACTCAAATGTTGTGATGTTGATGTTGAGAAATGGAAACAAGAAATTCCAGTTTAATTTGTCCTTGAATTAAACTATGAATTAAAATAGAATTCTTTTTCTCATAGCAATTTGAAAATAATTAATTAAGTTTAATTAACTTAATTAATTTAGGAAATTTGAATTGGAAGTATTTTAGAAGACATGTATATGATGTCCCTAACTTATAGGAGTTAAGTATGAGTTATGAACGAGTTGTAATTGGTTAACTCAGTTTATTGAGTTAAGTCCAATTAAATTAGTTCCAATCAGTTTCAGGAACTAATAGTGAGTAAACAGACAGTTGGGACACTAGTGACCTAATTAGTGCTACTGTAGTTAACTAAAGATTCCACCATCAGAAACTCATGCATGTTGATTCTGAGAAAGACTCAGTTGAGACTAGAGTGCAGGGATAGTGTACTAATTGTTTTATATTTTTCTTAGTTGCACTGATAGCGCATGCATTCAGGGACTAATCCTTGAGGGATTGCGCTATTTTTAGAGGTTTTATTTCCCTTTAAATACAAGCTATTCTTCGTAGGAATTACACATTGGAATAGAGACTTGGAGAGCTTGTAAATTGGCTAAGCTTTGGCCTTGAGGTTGCTTATAAGTTGGAGATTGAATTTGTTGAGTGTTGGGATTGTTCTAGAGAGAACAAGAATTGTAATTTCATCTTGATTTTCTGGATTAAAACAAAACAGATAGTGGGGTTTTGAGTTGTGGCTTTCCCCGAATATTTATTGTGTTATGTGCCTTTGGTTCTCTTGCTCTATTGATTATTGTTTGCTCAATGTTTATGGGCTTCTGTTGTAAAGAGTAGAAGTAGATTCTTGTCTCTTGTTTTAGTAGGTTACATGAGCTTGTGAATCTATAGGTTTTTCTACATGGTATCGGAGAAATATTGTCTTTTGGGCCGCAAGTTTGAAAATAAGTTTTGAGAATTTATGTGCCAAATATTTAGAAACAAATTGCATATTTCGATTCCTTGGGAAAAGATACCGAAATTCAAAAAAAATCAGCCAAATTGGAGTTCGGATGAGGGAGATATCACTGATTTAAAATCAACTCTCTAGAGGAGATTTCAAAATTTTGAGTTTCTGGATTATAGGTTAAAGTCGAATTTGCATACATACCTCAGGATGGGCAGATGGCGTTCCATGGGTTGAGGCTTGATTATACCTTGGAAGGCAGCTCAAATTTTATAGCTTGGAGGGACAGGATGGAGGTTGTGCTAGAAGATAATGGCTTGAAGGAATTCATTGATCAAGAAGTCCCCAAGCTAGCAGCTATGGATGCACAAAACTTGGTCGAATGGAAGAAGTGTGTGGCGAAGGTAAGGCAAATAATCCTTGAGGGAGTTCAAGACCATATTGTCTCAAGTCTCCATGGCAAGGAAACTTTGCATGCTATGTGGAAAACATTAATGGACTAATATCATAATAGCAGTGACCAAAGGAAGTTGGCATTAAAGGATAAACTTCGTAAAATCAAGATGGAGAAAGGTGAGACGATTCCAAATTACTTGACCAAGTTCACTCAATGTCGAGATGAACTTGGAAGTGTTGGAATCACAGTTACCAAGGAGGATATGGTGAGCCTTTCTCTTCTTGGACTCCCAAAGAGTTGGCATAGTTATCAGGACTCTGTCAATGGTCAAGAGAAGCTGCCAGATTGGGAACGATTGTGGTTGGTTTTGATGTAGGATGAGATCAGGAGGAACACCAGGGATGGCTCTTCATCAAAGACTGATGATGAATAGAATTGTGCCTTAGTGATTAAGGAAAGGAAGGGGAAAGGTAAAATTTCTCATTCCAAATCAGATTCTTATCATGGAGGTAAGAAGAAGGACATGACGAAAGTTTAATGCTTTCATTGTCACAAGATGGGTCACTTTGCTACAAATTTTTCATTAAAGGAGTCCAAGGAGAAGTCCTCAAGAGGAACGACGGGTGAGGCTTTGGCCTCCCAATTCAAATTGGACTTTTCCCTTATTGCATGCTTGGTGTAATCAATGATGGGAAGTGTTTGGTACCTTGACAGTGGAACTTCATTCCACATTACTGGAAACAAGGAGTTATTCAGTGACCTAGAGGAGAAGGATCTCCATATGCATATCGAGATGGGTGATGATGGGAAGCATAGTGTTACTGGTATTGGCACTATAACCTTTCAGAGGAAGCATGGGGATCCTCTCAGCTTGAAGAATGTTATGCATGTACCCGGTCTGACGAAGAATTTTGTATCTGTTGCCATGCTTGAGGATAGAGGTTATGATGTGATCTTTTCAAAAGGAAAGGTGTTCCTTCGACACATAACCATGGGTCAAGTAAAGAAGATAGGGATTTGTTTTAGAATCTCTATAAGTTATAGGTAGAGGATTGTGTTGCTTTGAGTTCAAAAGTAGAAAAGATGTTGAGCTGAGACGTCAGCAAGTTGTGGCATAGGCGATTAGGCTACTTGCATCATGGGGCTTTGAAGATATTGCAGCAAATCTCTACTAGCCTTCCCAAAGGTATGCTTAAGCAAGTTGATACATGCAAGGTTTGTAATTTGGGAAAATACACCAAGTATTCCTTTGGAGATAGAGATAATCGAGCAGAATCTATTCTAGAGAGAGTCTATTCAGATGTGTGTGGACCATTCTCGACAGTATCCAGTGCCAAAAACAAGTATTGTGTTATATTTGTATATGATTATTCTCGTAAATGCTGGATATTTTTCATGCAGAGAAAGGATCAAACATTCACAATTTTTTGTGAATTTAAAGCATTGGTCAAGAAAGAATCAGGCAAGAAGGTTAAAGCTCTACAAAGTGATAACGATGGAGAATATGTCTCCAATGAGTTTAAGAACTTTTGTGTAGTGGAAGGGATTAAACGAGAGTTGATGGCACCTCATAACCCTCAACGGAATGGGGTTGCCGAGAGGAAGAACGGGAGCATATTAGGGGCATCGAAGTTTCAATGGAATGGGGTTGCCGAGAAGAAGAATGGGAGCATAGTAGGGGCATCGAAGGTTATGTTGCATGATCAGGGCCTACCACTACATTTGTGGGATGAGGCATGCAACACAACGGTTTATGTTCAGAATCGTAGTCCACATCAGATATTTGAGAGTAAAACATTAGAGGAATCTTATTCCGGTAAGAGGCCAGATGTTGGTCACCTTAGGATTTTTGGGTCATCGATTTATTTCCATGTGACCAAAGATGCACGGAAGAAGCTTTAGCCAACAACATAGTTGGGGATCTTTGTGGGGTACACTGATACTCCCCACAACTATCGAGTGTACATGCAAACTAGTTGGATGACAGTGGTTTGCAGGGATGTCAAGTTTGATGAGGAGAAGGCCATGCGAGTATCCCTTGAGAGGGATCTTGAGCTACATGCAGAGGAGAAATTTTTATTTCCTATGAGGAGCCTTAGATTGATGTGGAGCAACCACATGTAGAGCTTCCAGGAGTGGAGACATCCAATCAGGCAGAGTCTTCCAGAGAGGGAAGAAAGTGCACTAGAGAGGTTGACAAATTTTTGGATGATGCACGAGAGAATGTGGGAGCACCCTCTTCTTAGTGCAGATAGAGGAGTTCACTAGAGAGGTACACTAGATACATATCACTTATGAGTGCATGTGTTGTGACATAGCCATCTTCCTTTCAGGAAGTAGTGCAACAGTCAATTTGGGTTCATGCGATAGTGGAGGAGTATGACTCTATAGTTCGAAACAGTGTTTGGGATGTGGTCCTGAGACCAGAGGACAAGTCAGCTGTGAGCTCCCATTGGCTTTACAAGGTAAAGAAAGCTGCAGATGGTAGTGTGGAGAAGCATAAGGCTGGATTTGTGGCCCGTGGCTTTCCACAGGTAGAGGGGATTGACTATGATGATACGTTTTCTCTTGTTGCAAAGGTATTCATCTACTAGATCTATTTTGGCACTATCTGCACGTATGGGTTGGAGTATCCATCAGATGGATGTAAAGATTGCCTTCCTCGATGGCATGATTGAGGAAGAGGTGTACACAGAGCAGCCCAAAGGTTTTGAAACCTTGGACCATGAGTCGCATGTGTGCCAACTCAAGAGAGCGTTGTATGGGATGAAGCAAACACCCCGTGCTTGGTACACTAGGATAGATAGCTACTTCACTGGGTTGGGCTGCATGAAGAGTGAAGTAGATGTGAACCTATATCACATAGTGGTGGAAGGTAAGATTTTGATCACTGTAATTTATGTAGATGATCTCATTCTAACAGGTGATGAGAATCTCATCAAATATTGCAAGGAGGACCTTGCAAGAGAGTTTGAGATAAAGGACATGGGGCTCATGCATTACTTTTTTGGGATGGAGGTATAGTAAGGAGATGGGGAGTTGTTTGTTTCTCAAGGCAAGTATGCCAATGAGATATTTAGGAGATTCCGCATGGAAAGAAGTAAACCCATGGAGACTCCTCTAGTTGGTAACTGGAGGAAGGAGGATGCTACTTGAGGAGAAGTAGTGGAAGCTACTATTTACAGACATCTTGTGGGTTCACTCATGTATTTGGTGAACACACAACCAGATATGTGTTATGCAGTTAACTAGCTTAGTAAAGCGATGGTTAGGCCTACCAAGTTGTATTGGAAGGTGACAAAGCATATATTGAGGTACCTCCGAGGCACTACTTAGTTTGGGTTGTGGTACAAACAGACAGAGGGAGTGAAGCTTCAAGGCTTCACTGAAGCATATTGGGCGGGGAGTCCATCTAACAGGAAGAGCACATCAGGAGGGATCTTTAGTACTCGGTCAACAGCAGTTTCTTGGTACAACAGTAAACAGAGATTGGTTGCACTCAGTTCAGCATAGGCAGAGTACATCGCTGCAAGTCAAGCAACATGTGAGGCTATCTAGATGAGGAAGATCCTAGTTGGTTTGTTTGGTAAGCAGATGGATCTGACAGTGATTTATTGTGATAATAAGAGTTGTATCAAACTCTCTGAAAATCTAGTTTTTCATGATCGGTCCAAGCATATAGATATCGAGTATCATCATATAAGAGATTGTGTATTGAGGTGGATCATGTTGTTAGATTACATTCCCACAGAGGAGCAAGATGCTGACATCTTGACAAAGGCAT
The DNA here is from genome assembly GCA_000404065.3 of Pinus taeda. Classification (NCBI taxonomy): domain Eukaryota; kingdom Viridiplantae; phylum Streptophyta; class Pinopsida; order Pinales; family Pinaceae; genus Pinus; species Pinus taeda. The sequence goes on along the minus strand of APFE030962436.1, from coordinate 53,082 downwards.
TGCCTAGATGTAAATTCGAGTTTCACATAAACAAGATTAGGGTAGTGGATAATCCCTTTCTTGTTGAGAGGGAGTATTGAGAAATGGAAACAAGAAATTCTAGTTTAATTTGTCCTTGAATTAAACTGTGAATTAAAATAGAATTCTTTTCTCATAGCAATTCGAAAATAATTAATTAACTTAATTAATTTAAGAAATTCGAATTGGAAGTATTTTAGAAGACATGTATATGTTCTCCCTAACTTATAAGAGTTCAGGATGAGTTATGAATGAGTTGTAATTAGTTAACTCGATTTATTGATTTAAGTCCAGTTAAATTAGTTCCAATCAGTTTCAGGAACTAATATTAAGTAAACAGTTAGTTGGGACACTAATGACCTAATTAGTGCTATTGTAGTTAACTGAAGATTCCACCATCGGAAACTCATGCATGTTGATTCTGAGAAAGACCCAATTGAGAATAGAGTGCAGGGACATTGTACTAATTGTTTTAGATTTTTCTGAGTTGCACTGATAGTGCATGCATTCAGGAACTGATCCTTGAGGGATTGCGCTATTTTTAGAGATGTTATTTCTATTTAAATACAAGTTATTCTTCATAGGAATTGCACATTTGAATAGAGACTTGGAGAGCTTGTGAATTGGCTAAGATTTGGCCTTGAGCTTGCTTATGAGTTGGAGATTGAATTTGTTGAGTGCTGGGATTGTTCTCAAGAGAACAAGCATTATAATTTCGTTTTGATTTTCCAGATTAATACAAAACAGGTAGTGGGGTTTTGAGCTATGGATTTCCCCAGATATTTATTGTGTTATGTGCCTTTGATTCTCTTCCTCTATTGATTATTGTTTGCTCGATGTTTATGGGCTTCCATTGTAAAGAGTAGAAGTAGATTCTTGTCTCTTTTTTTAGTAGATTACATGAGCTTGTGAATCTATAGTTTTTTCTACAATTAAGGGCTATGTTGTTGAGATTGTGATGTTGACAGAGGTATGTTGTTGAGCTAGTGATGTTGCCAAAGTTATGTTTGATATGGTGATGATGAAAGATGTATGTTGTAGGGATGATGATGATATAATTAGAAGAGGATGCAAGAGATCAATTTAGTATGGCCTTGGAAATGCTTAGTGATTGGAGTGTTTGGTTGAGGCATTACAAAATAAATGTGTTGTAGAGTGCACAAAAATGTTTTGATGCGAGAGGATGCAAACTGAAGTTTTTATTTTTCCTTAATTTAGGGGATGAATGTAGATTAGAGTCTGGCTACCAGCGTCCGCAACCTAGACTGCCAGTGGACTACCAATGTCCATAACCCATATTTGCAGTAGGTAACCAACGTTCAAGTTTTGTAGCTTGGATAAGGAAAATATCGTGTTATCCCAATAAAGTTACATGGTTTTGGCATTATGTTGGCCCTATTTAATCATTATAGTTAGCTGATATTACTCTTTGAAATAATATTTGGTGGAGACTTAATATTGTTTTGATATTCAAAATTTAAGAGAACTTGGAAATGAAGAGGTAGACCACAAAGACACAACCCTGGAATACAAAGACGAAATTTGTTCATTTCATTTTTTTCCATGGAATACTAATAGTCAACAAATTATGTTATAAATATATGTGCTTTTGGAAGGTTGTAATGTTAGAAAGTTCATTGAGTTAGGTGAGATATATGGTTCATGAGTTACCTGATATAAAAAAAAGAGGAAGAAAAGCATATGTGATGCATAAATAGGGAGAAGTAGAAATTGATAAGAAGTTGTAAATATAGCAACAACAAAGTACAAAACAAAGACAAAGACATGGAGGCATGTAGAATTAAATATCAGGTAAACCAACACATTGAATATTTTATGTATTAGGGGATTGTAGTCTCCTTTGAGGAAGTAGCCTGAAAACGAATAGGGTGGAGCCTATAAGCGGAACTAGGAGCTTCCTAACAAGTAGTAGCTTGCAAAAATAAATTGAGGTAAGAGACTTGTGTAGGTAGAATCATGTAGAAAATTAACGTAAAAGAGGGAGTAGGAGCTTCCCAACAAGTTGTAGCTTGTAAATAGCAGAGAGTTTGGAGCCTCCAAAAGTTGATGTAATAGAGGAAGTAAGAGTTTTCCTTTGCATCACAACAACAAAGTCGTGGTTTTTCCATTTATGGGTTTCACTTATATCTAGTGTCTACATGTGTTTCTTTAATGTGTGTCTCTTATGTTGTGATTTAAATGTTGTTTACATATTAAATTTTCTATTTATATGATGTTATGTTGGTCATTTAATAGTTTAGATAAATATTAAAAGGAAAAGTAAAAACAGAATCGGATGTCCATGAATGCACTATACTAATCCCCTTCACCCCCCCCCCCCCCCCCCTCCAATATAGTCAGTTTCCAACAATTTGGTATCAGAGCTAGTTTCGTTTGTATCATCTTAACCAATAGAAGGTAGACTTTGTCAAATCATGGATTATCAAAGTGTATTTATGCTTAGTACAACAAACTTTCAAGAATGGAGAGAAAAGATAAAAGATGAATTGATAGCTTATGGACCTAGTGTCTTGAAGTTAGTATGTGAAGGATATAGTAAAGACTCCTCCTCTACGCAAGAACAACAATGGAATGCTCGGGATAAATGTGCAATTTACAACAGTCTTCATAATTTGGATCTTGAGACATAGATATCAAATCTGAAAAAAGATATATGGGATAGGTTGTAGGTCATGCATGAAAGAGAAATTAGTAGTAGTAGTGATAAGACACGTCTTTTTAGAGTTACAATACAATTAGGAGATGCGACACATATCCTCATGATCCCATGATTCTTTCCACTCAAATTCGAATTTGGCCTTAGAGTGCCACATAAGGGTCTTCTAGAAGCCTCCTTTCAACCTACACATGTCAACAATCTCAACCCATTTGTTAGGTATAAGCATATGCACATTATTTTCTAATTTTTAACCACAAATTCACTTAAAAGGCTTATAATTAATAAAGTTTGGAAAAACATAAATGTGGCCCAATGATAATGAAAATGGGATGAATGTGGTGACATAGTAGTGAAATGGAGGTGAAATGGAGGTGATATAGTGGACATAATAATGAAAGTGTAATGGAAATGAATGACATTTTCAAGACTCAACAAGTAGTTTAGAAAAAAGAAAAGAAGAAGAAAAATGCATGTCAAAAGAAACTCTTTAGTCAAATGAGACACGTTCTACTAGTGTCAATATACCTAATTATCATGAGGAGGAGATAGATGAAAACCAAGCTAAGCTTAACTTATCCTTGGTTGAAATAGAAATACTTAAAAATTAAAATAGAGATCAAAAGAATTTGTTACAGATGTGTGATGAGAAAGAGCATGAGTTAAAGGAAGAAATCATTAGCCCGAGGACATAGTCGGAAGAAGAGAGGAGAGTTAGGAGGTGATCAACATCCAACTGAAGGAAAGATATTGTGAAAGATTAGAAGTTGAGTTCATTTTAGAAAGAAATTAACTAGACAAATAGAATAGACAATATGAAAATTTAGAAGAGAGGTTGTCTCCAAGAGAAAGAAGTCGGAGAGGAGAAATAGCTCAAAGGAAACCATTGAAGATAATGAAGCATCTTTGAAAAGGCCTATATGAAAAGATGCAAACAACATGATAGTAAGGAAACAAACAAGAACAAGTAGCAAAGACAAAAGCAAAGGAATGAGTCAACGAAAGTGTATTTTGAAAAAATGCAATCTGATCCTAGAGATGATTTTAGGAGATCCTTTGCTCCTTTCAAGGGTGTCAAGTGATTTTCTTGCCATAAAATTGGGCATGTAGTAGTTGACTATAAGAGTAATCAAATAAAGGTTAATAAACAAAAGGTGCAATAGACAATGAAGTTCCCTCAAGCAAGAAAACACAGAATACCTTTCCCTATGAGAAGAACATCTACCATTAAGTACATAAATCATTTCTATGGTTGTTTTTATTTATACAATGCTTTTGGACATAAAGTTGTTGATTGCAAACCACATACAAAGAAAAGTAGGAATGCATATGAGAATAACAACACAAGAATACATAAGTAGTTTCATCCCTTTCTAAGTCACATAAGGTGCTATATATGTGATAACCTTGGCCACATGGCCAAAGATTGTGATATTACCTACACCTTAAAGAAAACTAAACAGAAGGAGGCCACTCAAAGAAAATTGAACAATAATTCAAAGCAAATGCATAGAGTAGAACACAACCCACAAAAGTTTGGAAAAGGAAGAAAGACCATAATGTGACTTCAATGACAAATTGAAGCCATTGTGGCCTTAGGGGGAATTGCTCAAAAAAATGAAAGCATCCATGAGCAAAGAAAAATATGGTCAATGTTTGAGTAGAAGCACCTCAGGGGGAGAGTAGCCCCAACAGTTTTTCTTGAAGACATGACAAGCCAATAGATGTGATTCAGAGGCTGTATGGTTTGTGAGTAGGATGCCATTGTGAGATTGTTATGCAAATTAGGAAAATGAACTAAAGTTAAGGTCAAAATCATTGAAGGAAAAAGTGGTATTGAAGAACTCCACATCCAAAGAGAAAAAGCTCAAAGCAACAATGAGCACCACCTGCACAATAAATCAACAAAAAAAGTAGAGTGTCACTAAAAGAATAAATGAACAAATTGTGATGAATTGCATCATGTTTCTAGTCAATGAAATGTAGAAATTCTCACTATAAATTAAACTGATTATGCAATGTACTAAAGCAAAATACTTAATCTACTTCTACAATCCAACTTGCGGAAGCTTAATCGATTTTGAGCAAGATCAAACAGAACACATATAACAGAGAAGAAGATTCAATAACACATGAAACACAAAAGAATACTTTAGGGAAAGCCTCAGCTAAAAACCCCGTTATCTGTATTATCATACAAGTGGAAATATCTCAGAATTACACAAATCTTTAGCTCTCAATCTATCCATCTCTCAGTATAATCCCTCACTATTGCTCATAGACATAATAGACAACACATATGCCTTCCTTCAATCCTCCAAGCCTCTTATTTCCTTGCGCAGTTTCTCCTAGGTCCTCCAGCTACCACCTGTGTGATTCTCACCTCACACACTATGCTGACCTCTGTAGTAATTGCGCAATCCTCAAGGAATAAATTCCTTCTACATGCAAGAGATATTCACATGGGAATATTCTAGCAACTGATAGTACATTGTCCCTACCTTTAGTCTCAACTGGGTCTTTGTCTAAACTGACATGCATGAGTTATTTATGAGAGAATATTCAGTTATCTGGAGAACACTAGTTGCATGCATGCACGCATTAACTGACTGAACTCACAATTAGTTCCACAAATTGTTGGAACTAATTTAACTAGATTTAACTCAGTTAACTGAGCTCACTAATTACAACTCAAATAGAACTCATCCTTATCTCCTTAATTAAGGGATAACTTCCTCAATCAAAGGGATAATTGTTGCATGTCTTCACAAAGACTTCATGTTTGATTTTCACCAACTAATTAACTCAAGATGACTTAATTAATTATTTTTCAAACAACTGGTGAGACTAAATTCAAATTTTAATTCTCAATTTAAATTCAAGGACAAATTAAAATTGGAATATATCTTGAAATGCTATCTATAGCAATGCTATTTTTAGCATTTCTTGTTGCTATTTTCAACACTCCCTCTCAACAAGAAAGGGATTATCTATCACCTTGATCCTATCTCTGTGGAACTCGAATTTACACTTTGACAATGCCTTAGTCAAAATTTCAACATCTTTCTCCTCGGTCGAAATATACTGCAACAACATGATCCTCCTCGCCACACAATCTCTGAGATGATGATACCGAATGTCAATATGCTTGGACCTGTCATGAAATACTGGATTCTCAAATAGTTTGATACAACTCTGATTATCACAATAGATCACAGTTGGATCCTTCCTCTAATCAAACAAACCAACTAGAATTTTCCGCATCCAAATGGCCTCACATGCTGCCTGATTTGTAGCCATGTATTCAGCCTCTGCTGAGCTAAGTGCAATGAACCTTTGATTCCTGTTGTACTAAGAAATTGTAGCTGAACCAAGGTTGAAAATTCCTCCTAATGTGATCTTCTGGTCTGATGGACTCCCTGCCCAATCTGCATCTGTGAAGCCCTGTAGCTTCACTACCTCTGACCATCTGTACCATAATCCATGCTAAGATGTGCCTCTAAGGTATCTCAAAACATGATCCCCTGCCTTCCAAAACAGCTTGGTAGGTTGAACCATAGCTTGACTTAGCTGGTTCACCGCAAAGCACAAACCTGGTCGTGTGTTCACTAAATACATCAATGAACCCACAAGCTGTCGATATACAGTAGCCTATACTACCTCACCTGAAGTAGCATCCTCCTTCCTCTAGTTACCTACTAGAGGAGTCTACATGGGCTTGCACTTTTCCATGTGGAATATCCTGAGCATCTCATTGGCATACTTGCCTTAAGACACAAACACTTCCCCATCCTTTTGCCACATTTCCATGCCTAAAAAGAAGTGCATGATACCCATGTCTTTCATCTTGAACTCTCTTGCAAGGTCCTCCTTGCAAGACATGATCAACTGATCATCACCTGTCAATATCAGATCATCAACATAAAGAACAATGATCAACTGCTTACCTTCCACCATGATGTGGTACAAGTTTGCATCCGCTTCACTCTTTGTGTAGCCCAACCTAGTGAAGTAGTTGTCGATCCTGGTGTACCAAGCACGAGGTTCTTGCTTCAGCCTGTACAAAGCTCTCTTGAGTCAGCACACATGCGACTCACGATCGAAGGTCTCAAATACTTCTGATTTCTCTATGTACACCTCTTCCTCAATCTTTCCATTGAGGAAGGCAATCTTCACATCCATCTGATGGATCTTCCAACCCATCTGTGCTAATAGTGCCAACATCAATTTGATAGATGAGTACCTTGCTACAGGAGCAAAAGTCTCATCATAGTCAATCCCCTTGACCTGTGAGAAACCACGGGCAACAAACCTTGCCTTATGTTTCTCCACACTACCTTCAGCAGCATGCTTTACCTTGTAAAGCCAATGGGAACTCACAACTGACTTGTTCTCTGGTCTTGGAACAACATCCCAAACATTGTTCCAAACTATGGAGTCATACTCCTCCACCATAGCATCAGCCCAAACTGGCTGTTGCACTGCTTCCTCAAAGGAAGATGGTTCGGTCTCTACACATTCCCCAACAAGAGCCATGTAACCAGTGTACCACTCAGGTGACCTCCTCTGTCTGTGCTGAGAAGATGGCTCTCCCACATTCTCTCTCGCATCCATCAACAATCTATCAGCCTCCCTTGTGCATTTCCACCCCTCTCTAGAAGACTTTGCATGAGTGGATGTCTCCACTCTTGGAACCTCTACATGCGGCTGCTCTACATCAGTCTGAGGCTCCTCCTCCTTAGGAATCAAAAGTTTCTCCTCTGCCTGCAACTTGAGTTCCCTCTCAAGGGAAACTCGCATGGCCTTCAGCTCATCGAACTTAAGAACTCTGTGAACCACTTCCCTCTGACTGGTAGGCAAATACACCCGATAATTGTGGGGAGTATCAATTGGGGGGCATCCTTGGTCACATGGCAATAAACCGATGAGCCAAATATCTTGAAGTGACTCACATCTGGTCTCTTCCCGAAGAAAGCTTCCTCTGGTGTCTTCATCCCAAGTATGTGATGCAGGCTTCTATTCTACAAGAAAACCATTGTGTTGCATGCCTCAACCCACAAATTAAGTGGTAGACCTTGGTCATGCAACATCGCCCGAGTTGCTCCCACAATCGTTCTGTTCATCCTTTTGGCCACCCCATTCTGTTGTGCGTTATGGGGTGTCGTCAACTCCTATTTAATTCCTTCTGTAGCACATAAGTCCTTAAACTCTTGAGAGACATACTCTCCACCATTGTTGCTTCGCAAGGCCCTGATCTTCTTTCCTGATTCTTTCTCAACCAAGGCTTTGAAATCACAAAACCTTGAGAAGGTTTGATCCTTCTTCTACATGAAATAGATCCAGCATCTACGAGAAAAATCATCAATGAAAATAACATAGTACCTTTGTTTAGTGGTGGAGGCTGTCAAGAATGGTCCACACACATCTGTATGAACTCTCTCCAAGTTTGCTTCAACTCAACTGTCTCGATCATGAAAGGACGATTTTGCATACTTACCTAAGGTACAACCTTTGCATGTGTCCACTTGCTCAAGTTTACCTTTGAGAAGTCCGGTAGAAATCTGCTACATTATCTTCAAGGCCCCATGATGTAAGTGGCCCAACCATCTATGCCATAACTTGCCAATATCTTGGCTTTGCACCAATTCTGCTTTGGAACTCAATGCAACATAGTCATGTACCTCCGTCTTGTAGAGATTCTTCACTCGAATCCCAATCCTCTTGGTCTGACCCTTGGCTATGTGTCTCGGGAACACCTTTCCTTTACTGAAGACTACATCATAACCTCTTTCTTCCAACATCACGACCGATACCAAGTTTTTCATTAGTCTAGGCACATACTTTACATCAGTCAGGGTGAGAGGAGCTCCATGCTCCCTCTGAAACACAACCGTACCTTCACCTGAAACATGGTACTTTCCATCATCACCCATCTCTATGCGCATCTAGAGGCCTTTCTCCTCCAAGGTCCTGAATAAACTCTTATCGTCAGTCATGTGGAATGAGGCGCCACTGTCTAGGTACCAAACACAACCCACCATCAATGAAACCATGCATGTGCTGAGGGTAAAATCCAATTTGAACTGTGAGGCCAGTGCCTCACCATGTGATCCTTTCGAGGATTCCTTCTCGGATTTATTCAATGGACAATTTTTTGCATAATGGCCCACCTCATGATAATTAAAGCATCACACTTTAGATTTGTCAATCTTCTTCCCACCATGGGAAGAACTCAATTTGGAATGGGAAGCCTTCCCTTTCCCTTTCTGCACCTTACTTGCTAAGTCTAGATTTTCTTCATCATCATGCTTAGATGAAGAACCATCTCTAGTGCTTCTCCTGATCTCCTCCTGCATCAGATCCGACCACAGTCGTTCCCAATCTGGTAGTTTCTCTCTTCCATTCACTGAGTCCTAGTAGCTATGCCAACTCTTAGGAAGATTGAGGAGAGCAAGACTCACCATGTCATCATCGGTTTTCGTGATTCCTACACTTCCAAGCTTATCTCTGCAGGTGGTGAGCTTGTTCAGATATGTAGAGATCGTGTCACCCTTTTCACATTTGATTTTTTGAAGCTTGTCCTTCAGCGCCAACTTCCTCTGGTCGTTGTTGTTCTGATATAGATCCTTCAATGTCTTCCACATCAAAAACGGAGTCTCATTCCCATGGAGACTCGAGACAATATGGTCTCAAACTCCCTCCAGAAGAATCCTCCTTGCTCTCGCCACACATTTCTCCCATTCCACCAATTCTTGGGCATTAACTGCTGTTAAATTGGGGATTTCTTGATAAATGAAGTCCTTCAAACCATTTTCCTCTAATATTGCTTCCATGCGATCCTTCCAGGCTATGTAATTCGAGCTTCCATCCAGGGCATACTCAAGTCTCAACCCATTAAACGCCATTGGTGAACTTTGAGATGTGATAAGAAATCGATTTTGTACCTACAATCAAGAACTTCGAACTTCGAACTTCTCCCTTCTTTGTATATCATTCTCTGCTTTGATCACCTTTGCTCTGATACTAAGTAGAAATTCTCACTGTAGATTAAATTGATTATGTAATGTACTAAAGAAAAATACTTAATCTACTTCTACAATCAAACTTGTGGAAGCTTAATCGATTTTGAGCAAGATCAAACAAAACACATATAACAGAGAAGAAGATTCAATCACACATGAAACACAAAAGAATACTCTGGGGAAAGCCTCAGCTAAAACCCCCATTATCTGTATTATCATATGAGTGGAAATATCTCAGGATTACAAAAAGATTTAGCTCTCAAGCTATCCAGCTCTCAGTACAATCCCTCACTACTGCTCATAGACATAATAGACAACACATACGCCTTCCTTCAGACCTCCAAGCCTCCTATTTCCTTGTGCAGTTTCTCCTAGGTCCTCCAGCTACCACCTGTGTGATTCTCACCTCACACACTACTCTGACCTCTATAGTAATTGTGTAATCCTTAAGGAATGAACTCCTTCTACATGCAAGAGATATTCACATGGGAATATTCTAGCAACTGATATTACATTGTCCCTACCTTTAATCTCAACTGGGTCTTTGTCTGAACTGACATGCATTAGTTATTTATGAGAGAATATTTAGTTATCTGGAGAACACTAGTTGCATGCATGCATGCATTAACTGACTAAACTCACAATTAGTTCCACAAATTGTTTGGAACTAATTTAACTGGACTTAACTCAGTTAACTGAGCTAACTAATTACAACTCAAATACAACTCATCCTTATCTCCTTAATTAAAGGATAATTTCCTCAATCAAAGGGATAATTGTTGCATGTCTTCACAAAGACTTCATGTTTGATTTTCACCAACTAATTAACTCAAGATGAATTAATTAATTATTTTCCAAACAGCTGGTGAGACTAAATTCGAATTTTAATTCTCAATTTTAATTCAAGGACAAATTAAAATTGGAATATATCCCGAAATGCTATCTATAGCAATGCTATTTTTAACATTTCTATTTTTAGCATTTCTTGTTGCTATTTTCAACTTGAAATAAAGAAAATTATAAAATTCTCATTCCACATGTTGCAAAGAAATGACTTTTTACCATAATCCCATTTTGTGGAGTCTACGTAGCAAAAGACAATTTCAAGCAATGAGCAACAAATTGAAGCAGAAGATTTTGATGAATGACCTGAGTTTGCGATGAATTGGGCATCATCAATCTAACAAAATTTGATGTAGCACTGTATTAATACAAATACATGCACAAGAACAATTACACAAATAGAAAATTCCCAATTATGACCCTGAATGGATACAAATACAGGCTTGTTAATCATGCAGATTAATAGAGTTTAACACATAGATTTCTTATCATGAGAAGTTACAATTTGTTCATATAATTTGTGAGAATTAGATTTTTGTATTGTAATTAGTTGGCATTGTAGGACACAGTAATGGTACCAGGGATCAAAGGCCCACAACTGGGAAGCATGTCAGGTCAAAAGGTAGTGAATTAATGAGGAAATATCAAGGAAGAATCTTATTGGCGTTGAAGACATTATAGATGAGAAGATCATTGTCAATGGAGAGGGATGAGGAATATATTGGGAATAAGATGCCACTTGAGAGGACTGAAGTGTTGAGCTAAATAATTCTGAGAGGTCATTTAGAGTTTTCGAATCCCTGAACAATGCTTTGGATAACAGATTAGATATTCCTCACATTGACAAGCATTTTGCTAGTTATAAAAAGGAAAGAAAGAGCCTAAATGCTAAGGTCCCTCGAAAGTATATATTTAAGGTCACAAATACATTAAGAGAAGATAAACTAGATTTAGATGAGAAGGAGCTCACGCGGAGGGACAAAATCAAGTGTGGGAATTAAAAGGAGCCAACATAGAACACTTTTCCTAGCCTAGAAGAAGAAGGTTGTCAATCCTTTCTCAAAGAAGGAATGTGCAATCAATAAACTCAAAGTAAATGAATGAATGATCAAAGAAAAATGATACCTTAACAAAAAGTAATAATATTCTAGAGTGTTACTCATACTAGTCGAGGTGCAGGGTAGATGCATGATAATATAGAGTGTTACTCATAGAGTGTTAGTCGATGGTGACATGGAGAGGCATACTAGAGGAAAATAGATATGAAAATGAATTGCTGCTGAACATGTGTCATAGGATATGGATAATGATGGGATATGTTTGCGAACCTGAAGCTTCAACGATGACAAAAAGTAATGATCCGATAGATAGGATGATAACAAGAGATGCATAGGTGCTAGAATCATTATCATTTGCAAACCCATGTGTTATATTCCATGATGAAAAACATGAGGTGAACAAAGGAATAACATAAGACATGTATCAGCATATGTTACATAACCAGAGGACATTGTAGAGAAATTTGGAAATAGGATACGATGACAAAGCAAAGGACCCACAAATGCCAGAGGTATGACAGATCAAAGGATGCCTCTATGTATGCAGATGTCAAAGCATTGATTTCTGTTGAAATTGAGAGTTATTTTCATTCTGGGGTTGGTTATTCCATTCTTGGAAAGATTCCAATACCAAACAACTATTATCGTGTATCATTTTTGTTGTGCTCGTGTATCTTTCTCGTACTTGTCATGCTTTGGAAACAAAAAGAAAGGATCATCATTTTGAATTTGAGGTCAATTTCATGAATTACACTAATCTTGCACAATTTTTAAGGCTTTTTCTAACCTATACAATGGTGTGAATATCAATATCAACTGCATATACATGTTTTTCCCAATGCCTTCATACTTTCTTGGTCTCACTATCATGTATTCATCCCTCTCAAAAATCTAGTAGATTGTATCAAATTTTATCTGCAATGAACCATAGAAGAAATTGGGACAACTATTGGTTTTGTTGAAGAACTTGTGATAATTTTTTATATCTCCTTGACCAAATTAACCCAAAAGGTAGGACAAGCAAGTGTATTCGACACAACACTTTCAATATATCTCATGGAATTTTGCAGTGACCTCATTGAATGCAATTTTGTTATCCCATCTTCTCTTGTGCTTTTTAAATGTTTAATACTTATACAAATGGATAGGGAGCAATATTTTTTCCAATCTTTGACAACATGGTATTTTTCTTGGCACATACATTGGTGATTGTGGAGTATGAACATGAATAACTTTTATTACTCAAACTTCAGTCACTTTCTTGGAATGGAAAAGAGAAAGAGGCTTACCTTTATCTCAAAGTATTATGTTGGATTTTCTAGTGGAAAAGATTTTTATTTTTCCTATAGTTCATGTTATGTCATCTCCATTAATGGTGTGAAGATATTTGTGTTTGCGCAGCATTTGTTTCCCACATGGCTTGCACATAAGAAATTAAATGCTTTGTGCAAGGATAGTGAGTATATGAGAAGGATAGAATTGATCTAGGACTTGAAATTTAATACTAAAACTATCCACATCAAGTCAACACCCAATGAAGAAAATATTAATGTATCATCTTCCTATAGTAGGAATGGAGAAAATGTTGGGCTCAAAAAGAATGTAGGAAAATAAAACAGTGAGTCACTCAAAGGTTGTGGATACAATGAAATGTTGCATGTACTTGAGTTGGTGGTATGTTATTGAGTTTGGATCCAACCATACAACAGAGTAAAGAGGTGCATCAATGATAACCATCTAATGGAAATTTATTGAAAGTCTATTGCCTATTTTGAAAGATCCAAATCACATATTACAATACAAACAGAGGGGGAGGATTGATGAATGTATTGAGGTCATATACGTGTCCATTTCAAAGCCCTCAATAGTTCTGAGATGTAACTAAGTCTGAAGAAAATGGTTGCTAGAAACCAAAGGAACTGTAGACAGACATATTGGGCTAAAGAGATAACATATTTGCAACTATTTTTGTGGCAAAAGGATCTCCTTATATCCAAGCAGTAGAGAACTTAGAAATTCAAGGGACTTTACACTCAGGTCTGACATGTGTGAGTGAGGAACTAAATGCAGTATCTAAAGGCTTTCAACTTGATTTACATTGTAAACTAGGCCCCCTTTCCATTGATGTCAAAGGGGGAGGTAAGTAGAGATTAGGCACAACAAGGACAAATGTTCCTTAGGACAAAAGGGGGAGGACCAATGTGTTACCATCAATGCCAAGGGGCGAATATTGTTGGTGAAGTTGTCATTGATGGAAAAGGGTATTGAAGGTATGCTTGTCGAATGTTTCTTATGATTATATAAGCCATAGTCAAATATGGTATGATGCTAAGTTTGTATTTTTGTTAGTATGTTTCATTCCGCTTGATTGGTGCTTGTCAGAGGTATCTTGTGATGTGAATGTTTGCTTAGATGTTTTCACATATTGCTTGCATATGTTGTGATGTTAAGGGATATGTTATTGATCTGGTGATGTTGATCGAGGTATGTTGTTGAGATGGTGATGATGACAAAGATATGTTACAAAGGTTATGATATAGAGTTGCAAGAGGATGCAAGAGATCAATTTAGTATGGCCTTGGAACTGCTTGGTGATTGGAGTGTTTGTTTGAGGTGTTACATAATAGAGTTGTTGTATAGGTGCACAATAATGTTATGATGCAAGAGGATGCAAGACTAGATGAAGAATTTTTAGTTTTAATTAATTCAAAGGATGGACGTGGATTAGATTTTATCTACCAACGTCCACATCCTGGATTAACAGTGGACTAACAACATCTGTAGCCCACATTTGCAGTAGGTAACCATTTTCCATGTTATGTAGCATGGATAAGGAAACTATCATGTTATCCCAATAAAATTACATGGTTTTGGCATTATGTTGGTTTATGTAATCATTACAATTGGGTAATATTACTCTTTGACATAATATTTTGTGGAGTATGAATTTTGTTTCGATATTCAAAATTTGAGAGAACTTGGAAACAAAGAGGTAAAACAAAAAGGGGCAGCCCCATAATACAAAGAGGCAAGCTATTAATTTCATATTTTTGCTTGGAATACTAACATTCAGCAACTTATGTCTATAAAAATGTGTGCTTTTGGAAGGTTGTAATGTAAGAGAGTTGATTGAGTTATGTGAGGGACCTAGTTCATGAGTTAACTAGTACAAAGAGAAAGAGGAACAAGAGAAAATGTGATGCAGAAGTAGGGAGAAGGAGCAAGTGATAAGCAATTGTAAGGAGAGCAACAAAAAAGTACATAACATAGACAAAGAGATGGAGGTATGTAGAGTTGCAAACTAGGTAAACCAACACATTGAATGTTTTATTTATCAGGGGATTGCAAACTCCTTTCAAGTAATAGCTTGAAAAAGAACATATTGGAGCCTATAAGTGGAAGTAGGAGTTTCCCAGCAAGTAGTAACTTGCAGAAATAAATTGAGGTAGGATCCTTCTATAGGTATAAACTTGTAGAAAATTAATGTAAAAAGGGAGTAGGAGATTCCTAGCAAGTTGTAGCTTGCAAAATAGAAGAGATGTTAGAGCCTCCAAAAATTGACGTTGTTAGCACTCCGTAATTTCCTTTAGCTATAGGAAGGAAACCCAGAGGTAACCAAAAACCACTCTGGGCTCGAATCTGGTCCTTTTCAACCGGAGGGGGCTCCCTCACTATAAAACTCTGATGATAAACACACTAAAGCTCATAGAGACCACATCTAGAAAAGATTCTATAAAACTTAATGAAATGGTTGAGAGTTTCAGGAAAAGACTACTGAGGTATGAAGCCAGTAACATAATCTTAATATCAGGGCATGCATGGGCCTTTAGAAAAACAGAGGCAGGGTAGGCATACATTCCAAGTTGATAGGAGTTGAAGTGTAGTGGGGAATGGAAAGAGACACAATTATATCTGATCACGAGCAATAGAGCATATTATAATGAATTCTTCAGCATAAACAAATGACCAAATACTAGAAGAACCAAGACAGAGCAATGAAGAATTCCATCATGTATGATTCCATAATTACCCTCAGCTTCTCAAAATGAATTCAAGGTAAAAGCTTCAGAAATGGATATTTAGATAACACAAAAGAAAACAAACATGAAAGCAATATACCACAAGAATCTCTAAGATCAAAGACACCAACTTGCACAACCCATATGCACAATCCTCTTTTCAAAAATTGAACCCATTCTTCATATTTCTTTTAGATTAAATACAACTTTTAGAATATGATCATCATGACTAGATACAACACATCCTTATCCATCAAACTTAGAAACATCAATCTTTGAAAGCAAAAAACTAAGATAAAGCTAAAAATAAAACTGAAACATATTTTTTGATCAAATTAGATTTATCTTATCTACTTATTTGATCCCTATACATTCCTTTCTATCCATATCACCAACATCAATCTGGATATCTATACATTTCCACATTTTTGAACTGAAATCCAAAAATTACCATCATTTTGTCAAAAAAAAAAAAACTGCGAAAATGGGCCACCAAGTGATGCATGTAACTCCAAAACAACAACATCTATGTAAAATTGGAGATAGGTTTTTTCATATAAGATTGTTTTAAAGAAAAACCTCTCTTTCTTTATTCAAATACTTCCCCATATCCTCATAAAATCCTCTGCAAAACAATGTCTAAAACAAGCAATTTGCACAGTCTAAAAAATATGCTTTGAAGATGCATTTGAAACTCCCAATTTATGACACATGTGCAGAAACTGGAAGAGGCTATTGTTATTTGGTTTGTTCTTGAGAAAAAATTCTTTCATTTTTCCAAAATTAAGCTCCATGTGGTCAAAATTTGTTTTTGAAAATGATGACAAAAACAGTCAATTTCACAGAAAATTCATTACAAAGTGTGGCAGACCTCCTAAATGGTTGATACCCACCTACGCAGTGGTTGCGCAGCAACCATGACTCCCATTAAATTGACACTCCATTATTTGACTGGACTAATTGATGACTAAACTCATGGCGATGTTGGACGGTGACTTTCGAACTTATGACACTGAGTGACTATAAGTTTGACTTATTCAAACTGAAAATTAAAAAAAAATGAATACATTCGACAAATAAAAACTACTGACCCTAACTGATGTAATAGAGAAAGTAGGAGCTTTCCTTTGCATCACAACAATAACAAATTCATGGCTTTACCCTTTATGGGTTTCCACTTATATATGGTATCCACTTGTGTTTCTTTTATGTGTGTCTCTAATGATGTGATTTAAATGTTGTTTACGTATTATATATGTTATTCATGTGATTTTATGTTGGTCATTTAATATTTCAGATAAATATTAAAAGGAAAAGTAAAAACATAATTTAGTGTCCATGAATGCACTACACTGATTCACCTCCCCTCTTAGTATAGTCAAGTTTCCAACGATACTTAGTCCATTGTGCTATATAAAGTAATAAGCTGCATGCAACTCTAATTGAATTACCATTGTCACTATCTTCACGATGTGATCCTATAGTGATGTCTTCATTATTTGAGACTATCATCAACACCACCCTATATGTAGTCACTTTCAAAAGTGATCTTTTGTTGTCACTTCAAGTCTTTTTTAGCACAATGTTAAAGATTGTCATCTACTTCCTCATAATGCACAACTTGCCACTTAAAAATAATAAAGAAAGATTACCAAAGTTCCTTGTGGAACAACTTATCCTAGCTACTTGCTTCACAATTAAACCAAGACACCAAGCTTTACTTTAATCCATTATATTCTCCACTAGCGCAACCTATCACCAATGATGCTTTATGTAGGAGAATGTTTTAAAAAATGGGTTTACCATTTGATTTCACCATGCAAATGGTGGGATTCCTCTATACAACATGTTTCCCTAAGTGGATAAGAACATTAAAACTTTACTCAAAATTTATTTGGTACCACCTGTGATGACCCTAGAGAGATATACCACTTTTTCATTTTTGTGGTCTTAAGGTGTGCAACATTTCCTTGCTTTAGTCATAGTGACTAGGTCACCTCACCTCACTTGCAACAAGATTATGTGTAACACTCAAATAATAGCCAATTGAATACTTCCTAGTTACATTATCAATTATATATCTTTGACAAACATGCATGGAAACATACCAACATTTCCATTAAACATCCAAACAATATAACTTTTCAAAACTTAGCCATCACATTACATTGTGTCAATAATACTTAACCATTCAACAAATAAACTATGATATCACAAATTTAGGGCAACACCCTAAGAATATGCTTAAGCTTTATTAGGAAGAATGAACTTTACTATAGCTTATATAGGTAAGGATTGGCTACTTGCTACAACCTTAAGCATGGATAATAAGGTCTCAAGGCACTCTCTTTTCAATCAAAATAATCACCTCCAAAACCCTCTCACAACCCATAGTTCTACCTCTTACAACCTTTGTTCTCTAATACTTATAATAGTTCTACCATACCCAAAATACTCCCAAAGCTCCCCTATTATTATATTCTTCATAGCCCACAATATATTCACTTGACCACCTTATGGTTAACCACAATTTCATATGATATTTCTTACTTAATCATTCAATCCTCTATGCTTTAGTGATCCATTGGCTCCAGTTATATATAGAGTGGTGCCTAATTGTTTCCTCAAAACCAAGGTGTCACACCACCTTCCAAGTCTAGGTGGACCCATGACCCTTTACTACCCATAATCAACTAGATGGGTGTAATCATATCCATAAACTCCACAATGATCTTCACCTAAGTTCTTGATGTAGAAATTATTATGTAGATCTGAAATTACTCATGAAATTTACTAAAACATGAGACTCAAATCTACTATGTTATTCTGCGGAATTCAATTCACAATCCAGAACAAAAATCATAAACATGCAAGAATAATTATCACATATGCACATAGATTTATCTAGGGGAAAGCAACTGCTCAAAACCCCTCCCTATATGTATTCCATTAATCAAAGAATACAGATGAATTACATAATCTTTCTCAAGCTTGAGCATAACCTGTAAGTGTATCGTCTATCCCTCTACTTGACTAGATGAATCTGGCCAACACTTAGCCAATTTTCAAGCACTCCAAGATCTCAATTTTCAAGCCCTCCAAGATCCTATTTCCTTGCATTATTCCTTGAGGAAATTAGCCCCTATTATTTATGAATTTCCCTCAATTGGATTTCGCAATTCCTCTAGGTTCTTCCTCTGACTGCATGCACCACCTATACACTTCGAAATAGTCTACAATTAATAGTACACTACCTTGGAATCTCCATCTCAATTGTGTAACTCGAATTCTCTGCATGCATTAGTTATTTTGGGTTGATTGATTACCTAACTGGTTTATCACTTAGTGTGGTTGAAGTTCCACTTCCACAACTTGACCTCCACTAGTTCCTTTAACAAATAGAACTAGTTTAACTAACCATAACTCAATTTAACTGAAATGAATTGCTATAAATTATAAATCAAACATATTAACTTGAACTCAAGATTTCCTAACTCGAATTAACTGAGTTAACTGAGTGACACATGTCATGTCACCTCAGTTAACTACCTCCAAGATTTCTACTCAAATGGAAATTTGAATTTTCTCTAGTTTGACCAAGGCAAAGTCAAACTGATATTATCTTGTTGCATTTTCAACACTCCCTCTCAACAAGAAAGGGATTATCAACCACCCTTATCCTGCACCTGTGGAACTCGAACTTCCCTCTTGACAAGGCCTTTGTTAAAATATCAACATCTTGTTCCTCTGTCGAAACATACTACAACAACATTATCCACCTTTGCACATAATTATGTAAATGGTGATACCATATATCTATATGCTTGGATCAAACATGAAAAACAAGATTTTAAGAGAGCTTGATGCAACTCTGATTATCACAGTACATGATAGTTGTATCCATCTTCTAACCAAACAATCCAATAAGTAGCTTTCTCATCCATAGCGCCTCACATGTTGCTTGACTGGCAACCATGTACTCTGCTTTTGCTAAGTTGAGTGCCACATATATTTCCTTCCTACTGTATGAAGAAATAGTTGTGGAACCAACATTGAAAATTCCACCTAATGTACTCTTTCGGTCTGATGGACTCCCAGCCCAATATGCATCTATGAAGCCACATAGCTTCACTCCCTCTGTCTGTGTGTACCATAGTCTAAACTGGGTAGTGCCTCTGAGGTACCATTGAACATGCTTAGCTACCTTCCAAAATATTTTGGTTGGCCTAGCCATAGCTTGGTTCATATGGTTGATTGTATAACACATTTTTTGTCATGAGTTCAAGAGATACATTAGTGAACCCACCAACTATCGGTAAACAATAGCATCCACTTCCTCACCTAAAGTGGCATCCTCTTTCCTCAAGTTGATCGCTAGAGGTGTCTCCATTAGTTTGCAACTCTCCATGCGAAACCTATGAAGTATCTCGTTGGCATAGTTTCCCTGAGAGACAAATAGTTCCCCATCACCTTGTCATACTTCCAATCCAAGGAAGTAGTGCATGAGACCCATGTCCTTCATTTCAAACTCTCTTGCAAGGTCCTCCTTGCAAGATCTAATCAGTTGCTCATCACCAGTTAAAATCAAGTCATCAACATATAAGACAATAATAAAAATTTACATTCTACCAAAATAAGATAGAGTTTTGCATTCACTTCACTTTTGGTGAAACCCAAATTGGTGAGATAGTTATCGATCCTAGTGTACCAAGCACAGAGTGCTTGCTTGAGACCACATAACGCTCAATTGAGTATGCACACATGACACTCTTGATCAAAATTCTCGAATCCTTATGGTTACTCGATATACACCTCCTCCTCAATAAATCCATTGACAAATGTTGTTTTCACGTCCATCTAGTGTATCTTCCACCCCATTTGTGCATCTAGAGCAAGAATTGGTCTAATGGATAAGTACCTTGCTATGGGAGCAAAGGTCTCATAGTTAATCCCCTCAACCTAATAGTACCCCTTGGCCACAAATCTGGCCTTGTAATTTTCTATGCTTCCATTTGCTGCATGTTTCACCTTGAATATCCATCTCGAACCCATAATTGATTTGTCTTTTGGTCTTGGGACCACTTCCCAAACATTCTTGTTTACAATGGATTCGTATTCCTCCACCATTGCATCAACCCATACATTTTTCTCTACTACTTCCTCAAAAGAGGATGGTTCAGTCTCTACATGCTCATACCGATCTGGTGACCTTCTCTACCTGCTCTAATTTGAAGGAGCACCCAAATTCTCCATCGCATCTTGCACAAGTCTCTCAGCTTCCATGGTCCTTTTCTTACCTTCTCTGGATGGTTTTGCTTCAGTGGTTGTCTCCACTCTCTGTTCCTCAATTTTTGGTTGTTCCACAACTTCTTGAGGTTCCTCCTATGGAGCTAAAATATCCACTTATGGTGGATTCTAAAGCTCCCTCTTAAGAGATCACCACATGGCTTTGTCTTCATCAAATTTTACTCATTCGCACAACTATCATTCTAAGGGATGACACTTACACACGACAATTGTGGGGATTTTCTATGTAACCCACAAATACCCCCAATTTTGTTGTTAACTCTAGCTTCTTCCTTGATTCTTTGGAGACATAGTAGTAAACAGAGACTCCAAAAATATTGAAGTGTGACACATCCGACTTTCTCCCCGAGAAAGCCTCCTCTGGTGCAATCATGCCGAGAATCTGTTGAGGACTTCGATTCTACAAATAAGTTGTTTTGTTGCATGCCTCGACCCAAAGATGTAGAGGTAGGCCCTAATAATACAACACTGCACTAGTTTCTCCCACAATGCTATAATTCTTCCTCTCAGCCACCCCATTCTACTGTGGGTTTTGGGGAGTTGTCAACTCTTGTTGAATTCCCTCTTTTGCACAAAAATTTTTAAATTCATTCGACACATACTCGCCTCCCTTATCACTCCTATTAGGCTTCACCTTCTTGCCCATTTATTTCTCAATCAGTGCCTTAAATTCTACGAACTTGGAGAATGTCTCATCCTTCTTCCACCTGAAGAAGATCTAGAACTTTTGTGAGAAGTCATCAATAAAAATGACAAAACATGTGTGCCTGGCAATGAAGGCTATGAAGAAAGGTCCACAGACATCAGAGTGGATCCTTTCAAGAACTGCATGTGCTTTTTTGTCTTGGTAATGGAAAGTGGCTTTTGTTTACTTCCCCAACGTACATCCTTTGCATGTATATTGCTTCTCTAATGCTCCTTTGGGGAGGCTTGTGGTTATCTATTGCATGATATTCAAAGCTCCATGATGCACATGACCAAGCCTTCTTTTCCAAATTTCACCAACATCGCGGCTCTACACCTTCTCTGACTTTGTGCTCAATGCAGCACAATCCTCCACATCTAGCTTTTACAGGTTCTTCACATGAACCCTGATCTGCTTCACCTATCTCACGGCTATGTGTCTCAGGAATTCTTCCCCTTTTTTGAGGATCACATCATAGCCATGTTTTTCAAAACTGCAATAGAGACGCTATTTTTCTTTAAGACCAGAATGAACATGACATCCTTGAGCCTAAGGGGGGAGCCGGACTCCCTTTGAAAGGTGGCTATACCAATCTTGGTCATGTTGTACCTTCTTTCATCCCCCATCTCAATGTGCATATGCAAGTATTTTTCCTCCAGGTCACTGCAAATTTCTCTATTCCTTGTCATATCGAGCAAGGCACCTAATTCCAAGAACCACATGCTCCCCATCATTGTGTTAGACATGCATGCAATGAGGGTAAAGTCAAGCTCGAACTGTGAATCCAAAGCTTCACTTGATGCTCCTCTTGAGGTCTTCTTTCTTGTCTTCTTGTGTGGACACTTTGGATTGGTATTTCTTCCCTTTTCCCTTCGTTTCCTTTCCAACCAAGACACAATTTTATTCATCCTTGCCCTTGGATGAAGTCTCATCTCTAGTATTCTTCCTTATTTCCTCATGTACCAAATCGGATCATAGGTGTTCCCAATTTGGGAGTTTCTCCCTCCCATTCACTGAATCATGGTAGTTGTGCCAGCTCTTAGGAAGGCCTAGAAGGGTTAGGCTTACCAATTCATCTTCTGCAACAGTAACACCAACTTGACCAATTTTATCATGAAATTGTGTGAACTTACTCAAGTACTATGGAATAGTGTCATTCTTTTGCACCTTGATATTTCGAAGTTTATCCTTGAGTGCCAACTTCTTGTGGTCACTACTATTCTAGAACCAATATGTCAGTGCTTGCCACATTGCATAGAGAGTCTCTTTTCCATGGATATTTTAGACAATTTGGTCTCATACTCCCTCCAATATGATTATCCTCACCTTGGATACACAATTCTTCCATTCTACTAGATATTGAGTATCAATTGTTGCTGGTTTCAGAATGTCATTATTGATAAATTCCTTCAATCCATTATCTTCTAGCACTCCCTCCATGTGTTCCTTCCAAGCAACATAATTCGAGCTTTCCTCAAGGGCATACTCGAGTCTCAGTGCATAGAAACCCATATTTTATTCATCCTTGCCCTTGGATGAAGTCTCATCTCTGGTATTCTTCCTTATTTCCTCATGTACCAAATCGGATCATAGGTGTTCCCAATTTGGGAGTTTCTCCCTCCCATTCACTGAATCATGGTAGTTGTGCCAGCTCTTAGGAAGGCCTAGAAGGGTTAGGCTTACCAATTCATCTTCTGCAACAGTAACACCAACTTGACCAATTTCATCACGAAATTGTGTGAACTTACTCAGGTACTATGGAATAGTGTCATTCTTTTGCACCTTGATATTTCGAAGTTTATCCTTGAGTGCCAACTTCTTGTGGTCACTACTATTCTAGAACCAATATGTCAGTGCTTGCCACATTGCATAGAGAGTCTCTTTTCCATGGAGATTTTAGACAATTTGGTCTCATACTCCCTCCAATATGATTATCGTCACCTTGGATACACAATTCTTCCATTCTACTAGATATTGAGTATCAATTGTTACTGGTTTCAGAATGTCATTATCGATAAATTCCTTCAATCCATTATCTTCCAGCACTCCCTCCATGTGGTCCTTCCAAGCAACATAATTCGAGCTTCCCTCAAGGGCATACTCAAGTCTTAGTCCATAGAAACCCATCCTTCTATCTTTGAAGAATTGATCATGCAAATATGATCCTCTTGCAATAACAACTTCGAAATTTATTCTCTACTGTGAATCTTTCTCTAAGACCATGTATAAATTATTGTGCAGATCTAAAACTTCTCATGAAATTTATTAAAATTCAAGACTCAAGTCTACTCTACTATTCTGCAGAATTCAATTCACAATCGAGAACAAAAATCATAAACATGCAAGAAGAATTATCACACATGCATATAGATTTATCTAGGGGAAATCAACTACTCAAAACCCCTTCCTATCTGTATTGCATTAATCAAATAATAGAGGTGAATTAAATATGCTTTCTCAAGCCTGAGCACAACCTGCAAGTGTACAGTCTATCCCTCTGCCTGACTAACTAACTTTGGCCAACACTTAGTCAATTTTCAAGCCCTCCAAGCTCATATATCCTTGCATTGTTCATTGAGTAAATTATCCCCTGTTATTTAGGAAGTTCCCTCAATTGGATTGCTCAATTCCTCTAGGTTCTTCCTCTAACTACATGCACTACCTGTGCACTTCAGAATAGTCTACAATTGATAGTACACCACCTTGGAATCTCCATCTCAACTAGGTAAATTTAATTCTCTGCATGCATCGTTTATTTTGGGATGATTTATTAGTTACTAGTTGATCACTAAGTGTGGTTGAAGTTCCACTTCCACAACTTGACCTACACTAGTTCCTCTAACAATTAAAACTAGTTTGACTTACCATAACTCAATTTAACTGAAATAGATTGATACAAATTAGAAATCAATCATACATAACTGAAATCAAGCTTCCTCAACTCAAATTAACTAAGTTAACTGAGTGACAAGTGTTATGTCACCTCAGTTAACTACCTCCAAGATTTTTGTTGAAATGGAAATTCGAATTTTCTCTAGTTTGACCAAGGCAAAGTCAAACGGAGATTTTGTTGTTGCATTTTCAATACTTGAACCATTAAGTCATGTAGTATTTCATAGGCACCAAAATTTTATGTAACACTACCTTTAATGACAATGTTCCCTAAAATTGGGTACTAAAATTGAGAGTGATTAAGCTTCCTTGATACATAGAAGTGGCCTCCAAATATAGTGCTCGAAGTTGCCTAGTGTCTTCACTTGGCATAATACAATGCACAACACCCAATTACTTTAGAATTGATCACACCATAAAATGGATGCAACATTTAGGATTTATAAAATTCATGCTGTGTTCAAATAACCTCCTTATCCATCACTTATTGGTTTTCCATATTTTACTACTTGTTAGGCTAGACAGATGCTTCTAACACCTTCGCAATCTTATGAATATCATTGCACTAAACTCCAGCACTTCACTTCCTTGTCATTCCACTATTGCACTTAAAGTTTTCCATTACCTAGATTGGTGATCATGGTGCTTGATGGTAGGTCACTTCCATTGGCCCTACCTTCAAGAGTGCAAGTTGTGACACCCAATGAACATTGCAACATGTGCAACCAACACTTTACCTAGTATTCCACACCAATATGTCTCATTATACCCATAGCAATTTTGCAACCAACAATAACTACCTGCCAAACTATCAACCCTCATCTCAACTTGCTTTATCTTCCACCTTGGAGTAAGTTCATTTTCCTTCCATTTTTGACATGTTGTAGTATTCACTAGGGCACCATATAAATCCTAAGTAGCATGTTGTCCTCAATAACACCCTTCCACTAGAAAGATCCATTTCACTTTGTGACAACACTTCACATACATGACTCAAGACTCGTCTAGAAAAGGTGTCTACATGTTAAGTGCTATAGTAAGGGCTCCATGTTGTTGTTGTTTTTTTTTTGTTTTTTGTTTTTTTTTCTCAAACATGAAAATAAATACCTTACAGATACTTTATATTGCTTAAAATACATGCATCTAGTAAGTTCAAATTGACCATGAGTGCAATTATACCTTTAAAAACAAAAACAAAAAAAAATTATCAAACATTTTAAAAAAATCACGAGAGCGACTAACATATTTGAACTTGAAGTTCCATAATATACTACCATCATTTTCAGTTTTGAATTACTATAGGCTAAAAAAATTCCTATTCACCTACAGTTTCATGGCTTCTAAAAGTTCTTGTTTTGATTTACAAAATACAAATGGAGTATAAGCATATCAAACTAACATCATAATGGAAAACATGAGCCCTCTCTTGATATGTGATTCACCTTAGAAAGCTAGAACTATGATAAGTTGTGTTTCAAATCATTTCATCTTTAGAGACTTCAATCTTTTATTCAGATATACCATCCAAATTGTTGGGATACTTCATTAATGTGCATTTCATTGTGAATAGTTTATCTTAATGTAAGTTTCATAAAAATCCTTTTATAATTATCAAACAAGTGCGAAGTAACTAGTCAATAACATGTCATGTAATATTAAAAGCTTAAAATACTATATTAAATTCCGTTTAAATTAATTTGGCTTATTATATTTGTGTTAAATCCAACTTCAAGAGGTCAAACTTTTTCCCTCTCCCACACATACAAACAATATGGATTGTCACTCCCAACCCATGTCCATAATGAAGTAAATAGTACAAATCATAATATATTTTCATATGTAACTAACTACATAAACAAGTATACGATAAAGAACATTGTTCAAATAAATTAAAGTTGTGAGTAGGGAGTTTGACTTGATTTTCTTTGTTTTTCCTTATTTGTAAGTAAATAGACCATATATTGGGAGGTTCAACTAATACCAATTTTGCTGAAAGGTTCGAATGGTTCTTAAGATTTAGCCATGGGACTCAAAAGATGGGGATTTTATGGATGATATGAAGAAGAATTATAGGTTTGCGGATTGGTGATCTATGAAAAGGGTTATTATCTATAAGTGTGGAACAAAGGAGGTGTAGCCCATAAATTTTTTTAATGCAAGATGACATAATAAATCTTGAAGAATTATATTAGAAATACCACAAAATTGGTTAAATCCAAAACCAAATACACAGAAAATGATGTTTCAAGAGACTTTTTTCTTAATTCGAAACCCTCTCAAAATCTTGACCTTATATCCCACTTTTTCTTTGTGTGGGCTTTAACAACTTTCACGAAAGTTTGTTTGGAGGTCTAGATAGCTTTATTCATTCTATTGAAGAGATGACTAATGATTTCTTTCAAGGTTTTATGTCTACACAGGGTGGTGAAATTGAATCCCTTAGAATATTAAAGGGAGAAAAATCGAATAAATGATAAAATTTTACAAAAAAATAATTTACATATGTAGATATGTCAATGATTCCAAGGACTTTCAGGAGGTTCCATATCATGGATTTGATGGAGAATTGTTTTTTATATGTCTTACATGATGAGTGTTTGATGAAATCCTTGCCTATCAAATTTTTTATGTATAATAAGTTTTTGGCAAAATGTTTGCATATCAAGTGTTGGAAGAAATCTTAGTTTAACAACAATTTTTGTTGTATATCCCCCTACCAAAATAGAATTTTAGAGTATTAAAAAATATCTTTCTAGGAAAACCTTATGTGTATGGACGAATTCCAATAGTTGTGTGGTGGATTTAAAGCAAAGATTAAAGAATTGTTTGGGGAATCTTGTTGCTCAACAGTGTGTTCTTTATGAGGATAAAGAAATATAGATTACTCACATTTAATTGAATATCATATTTGCAAAGATTCAACACTTATTTTAACATTGCAACTATGTGGCATAAGGTTAGGTAATGGGATGTTTTTTAAGAATATAGTTGATAACAAGTCTATCCCTCCAACTAATTCAAATCCTTCTCCTATTTGTAGTGCTTATATGGTGGATCATGTTAAGGAGGTGTTTATGGTGCATATTATAGTGCCAAAGGTTCCACATCTACATTTGTTATATGAAAAATATGTTGTTATTTGTATATTTAATGGGCACTAGCCTCCTAATAATATCGACATTGTTACAAGGGATCCAAGGGATTTGGACAAAGAAATGTGAGATCTTGTATTCAAAAGGTTTTCCTATCATCCACATTTATATCATGTTGATTAATGGTACGTGTTTGAGGAAGTTCCCTAGTTTTGGGGAAATGTAAGATTTTTATAACCCCTTGGTTTTTGAATTTTGGTCCTAACACTATGTCGATTAATAGAATGTTAGTTTGCATTCATATTCCCAATTTATCATTACATTATGGTATTTATCAATTTTTTAGGATAATGGGAATACTTTGGTTGCTTACATAAAAGGATATCTCAAGAGAGTTGTAGCAAGTTTATGTACATATGTGTGCATATATGTTGATATAGACCTTAGCAAGGGTCTTAAGGACAAAAATTCCCAAATGGAAAAAGTTTAAATACATATAGGTTTTGGATTATGAGAATACAACATTTAGGTGTATGAACTGCCATCTTCAAGAGCATATACAAGCTACATGTCCTCATGCTTAAACTCATCCTCCCAAGAAAAAAAGGACAAAATGAAAACCAAAAAGGAATTTTTTATATGAATCTAAGTTTAGATATTGACATTGATGAGAATGAATTGATTATAATTAGGTAAACAAACCAGCTAATACTATCATTGATTAGAATAAGATAAGTAGCCACATAATACTATCATTGATTAGAATGAGGTAAATAAAAAACTAAATGTAGATGATGTGGATGCAAGTATTTCTTCATTAAGGGAGGTCATGGTAGTGAATGGGATGACAAGACATTATGAAATTGAAACCTTAGATTCAAATAAGGAATCACTTCCTTCTAAGAATCATGATCTTCTGCATTCTAACTCATAGTTGGTTAGTAGGTTACAATAAGGTGGTAATAAGTTCAAATGAAGAAGGGAGAAATGGAAATATTAAGGATTAGTTTTTAAAAGGAAATAAATAGCATGTACGTTGTTTAAAAAGTTTTAATCTTGTAGGTGCAATATGGACCTATACTCTTATAAGTTTAGTATGTAGTTATACTTAATTTTCTTTTCGGTGTGCTTTGAACATTAAAAGGTTGTGATTTTCATTCTATTATAAAACAAAAATTGTGTTTCTTTTATTGGGGATATATATATATATATATATATATATATATATATATATATATATATATCTAGATAGATAGATAGATAAACATGGCAGAGGATGAATATCATTGGTAGAGATCAAATATGTCCACTTGTTGACATTGGATGAGGATAATAACTTTAGCTATGTTGTAAGGTGTTTATCATTGTTAAGCCAACATATTCATTATACTTTATGACACTACCTTTTCCATTGATTTCTATAGGACAACCATCCATATCATTTGCAATGTTGATTTCAAATTCCCTTAAGGTCAAATCATGAGGGTGTCATATTGTGCAACAGATTCTAGAAATATTCAACACAAATGTTAGCTTCCTTAGGTGGCTAAAATGATCCATATAAGATTTTGGTTTACATATATATGGTCATAATAAGAATGAAACTAAAGGGGCATGCGCATAGCAAAGTGGCTTTACAAAAATGTGTAGGGAGTGCCCCTCATGTGCCTTTGGTGTTCCAATAGGTGAGTTGGACTTTTGAATTTCCCAACCGCCATGTGTAGTGAATATTCCATATATGTGTATACCCGTGGGCATTCTCATTACCCTAACCCTTGGGGAATTAATGTGGTCATTAATTGCGATACCAAAAAGCAGTCCTAGAGTCATCCCACCTTCATCACAAGCACCACCATCACATCATTCTCAAAGATTAATCTCTTCCATGCTATCCTTTGACAAATAGAACCACTAAATAAATTTCCCAACCAATGCCACTATTTGAATTTGACAATCTTCTCCTTCTGTTATTCCCCACTGATGGTAAGAAAAACACTCTTAAACTATATCTTAATTTCCTAGATGTTTATGCATGCAACTACACCACTATCTTTAATTTTACCTCTCTCATAAAATCCAAGCCCAAAAAATTTAAAATTTTAACAATATCACATCTTTACATTTGATATGACATTGGGATGGTGTGTATTTAGAGAATTTTAATTTTTAAAACTTAATGTAATATTTAACTTCATAGTATTAGGCAATTATATTTTGTAAAATTTCAACCTCATATACCTTTATTTTTAATGTGATTTCCAAGTTACTCCAAACCATGTAAATTTTAAAAAATTAGAGCTAAAACTTCACCAATGACATCTATTTTGGAAATTCCAATAGCATCACATATTTATATTTAAATTACATCCAAAGGAATTTAGATACTTTAGATGTAAATTTCAAGATGATGTTACCTAGTATTATGAGCCTCATGAGTCTCATTCTAGTCCACTCTAGTTATCAAAACTTGGTCAATGTTCCCTCTTGAGCTGAATAAGGGTTTTCTTCTAAAATTTTAAAAGGATCCTACCAAATGTGATTCCAAGGGCTTGAAAAGTGCCCTAAAATGTTTAGCACAAATCCCTCTCAAGCAACATATTTCAAGAGTGGAAGTGAAAAAAATACATGTTGAAAGGCACCTTGAAACTACCACATTTCATTGAATTTAGCACAAAAAATATATCATATCCAATGTATAGGCTAGAAAAGTAAAATTTTATCTAGAAACCTACTAAATGAAATATTTAGTTGATTGGAAACAACATAAGTCAGTCCTAAAAAGCTTCAAACAACTTTCCATGAAGAATATTAGTGCTACCTTTGAATTCAAAGTGTTGACATGGTAACATTGAAAAAAGATTTCGATCCTTTAAGAGTCTATTTTCTGAGAAATGAATTGTTTAATTACATCATAAGGCATTTCCTTTGTTTAATTACATCATAAGGCATTTCCTCATGGTTCGCCTTAGGCCATACCATTGTCTTCATCTATATAACAACTCTACTGATACATTTTGTCCATGGCAATCCATGCGCCTATTGTGTAACACACCTCATACCCACACAGACATAGAGACCACATCAGCTTTTTGGTACAATTTTCCTTATAGCCCTATACATTTAGTTCATCTACTCTAGGGTATTTTTTACTTTATTTTTTTCCATTGTTTCTCTCTTCTTCCTTGTATTTAGGACTCAACAATAGTGGTTGCATCAATTTAACTCACCTATCATTTCAAGGCATTCTAATAAGGGAGTTCAAAACTTGTTCACCTCAATGACAACTTCAACTTTAGCTTGTGGGATTGTAAGGTCCATATTATTTTACTTACTTTTAATTTCCACATTTCAAGTTTGAATTGATTTTTGAAAAACTTCGAGAACATTGATCAAATTCTTATTATTTCTTCTCCTATAATTACTCGGTGGATGACTACAATATTCATATAAAGTTTTTAGTATTTCATATTGATGAAATTAATTAATTGAGTGATTTCCAAACTTATAGTTAATTGTTTTTAAAATATAAATAAAGGATATATTTTTTAGGGTTAGATTACCAAACTAGTAATTCCCTTCCTAGTTTGATCATTTACTCACACCAACAGCTAACTTTTATGATAGATTACCATTTGTTGGCCATGGAAATATGTTAGGGTCCAACACTAACCCCCTTATTTATGTAATAGGATCGAGTCATAGTTATAGTTAAGTAAAGAGTCAATAAAGCCCATATTAATTAATTGTAAGTGGTTGACCCACATTTAATGAAGGGACCACAGTTAGTTGCAAATGGGCCATGGTATTAGATAGATGGTATTAATAAGAACCATGGTATTGCATGTATGAATCCTATATAAAGGATAGAGACTCCCCTCGAGGAGCATCGTGTTTTATTTTGTAATTGAGATTAGCTCTATTGGAGGTTGCCCCCTCGAAGAGGCAAGTGAACATTGCTTTCTGAATAATAAAATACTTTCTGTTATTTCTCATTGTTCTATGTTCTGGGTATATTTCTTCACATATTTGATATTCTGGTACCGTCTTGCAGGTTAAGAGCATAACAAGTGGTATCAAAACGCTTGCCAGGGCCGGTGGGATCTCCAATTTTTAGCAAAAAAAAAATTTGGCTAGAGACATGTTCCAGCATCTTTAAACCACGGGATCTGTCGTTGAGTGCATAAACCTACGGATTTGGGGAGGCATGCACACTGGAAATACAAGAGGTGGTCACACTTGTTGGACTCCCTTGTAATCCCTGTGGGTACCCCTTCGAGTAGTAGCGCATTAAACAGAACCGCGCACGAACTATCTTCCAAGTACCCTCTGGGTATATCGGAAGCCCCCTAGCTCCCTTGAAACCTCGACATAGATAAAACTTTGGTCGTCTTGCTGCTATAGTACACCGAGAACAACACTCGGGGAGATTACTCGCACGTACGATAGGGTAGTCGGGTTGTACGGTTAAGGGTACGGTTGATCCTCCTTGGTTAGTGCCCTGAAAGATTGGGACGAGTACTATTGTCAGACCCTTATGTATATTGTGATCTATAGAACCTAACACTCCTGGAGACCATAGTTCCCTTCTCTATCTCTAGATCACGCATCATCTTTGCCAGATCAGATCTCACAAGTGGGGTTTTGTCACAGTAGCAGTAATCAGTTCTGTCGTTCAGATCTATCAAATCAACCATTCAGATCCATCAGATCCACCATCCAGATCTAGCAGTTTGGGCTCTGTAGTCGTCGCAACAATAAGATCTGCCATTCAGATCTGACTAATTGTGTAGGCTCCTATACCTGGGCGTGATTTTCGCAGGACTTTAGGAAGCATTGAATTTTCTGGGATTCAGCTACTGCAGTATTCCTAAGCAAGGAGTAAAACTCTGTTCGGAGTAAAAAATAAAAAATAAAAAGAGTTTGAGACCCCCCAAGATGCTTATTAGAGACTTAGCCCATAAGAATCAAGTCGACGAGTTGAGCAAGGTGGTGCCTTTCAATTGTTAGTGCCAAAAATTTTGGGCGGTCCCTAATTTCAAGTACATCGGATCGGTGCATGGTACAAACTACAGCTCAAGCTATGGCCAATGAGAGGATTGACAACCTTGAATCAACATTAAAAGACGTATTGTTTTAGCTGAAGAACTTACATGAAACACTCTTAAAGGGCAAGATGGAGGAACGCGCAGAGGCATATATTGGCAATGAAAACATTGAGGGTGAGTCTAGCCAGTGTCTTCACCTCTTTGGCACCCACCAACAATCCCAGCCGCGACCACCCAAGTTGGACATGTATAAATTTGATGGCTTTCACTCGGCCACATGGATAGCACAAATGGAGCAATATTTCGCACTGAATCACATCATGGATGATGCAACTCAGCTTAGTGTGGGTAGCATCTACTTGGACAATGAAAGATGGCAATGGTGGCAATGGCATCAACATTACTATGGAAGGCCCTTGACTTGGCAGACATTCAAAAAAGCTCTTACGGATCGCTTTGACCATGAATCTAACTTTTTGGGTCGTCTCACTAAGCTCCGACAGACATGAACAGTGAACGAATATATTGCAGCCTTTGAAGCCTTAGCTTTCCGCACAGGAGGTCTACGCGATGAGTTCTACTTGGAATGTTTTGTCAGTGGTCTCAAAGAAGCCATACAAGCCCACGTTTGATTGCAGCACCCTATCTCATGGCTACATGCTTGCAGGATAGCTCGTGAAGTAGAATGTGCGTTAGCGGCCCAGTCCAATTGCCCAAATTCCATAGCCAAGGGTCGCCCCACCCAGGCTCAAAGCACTACCCAAACACTCAAAGTTCAAAAGGTGTCACCAGTAGAAATGGCCGAAAGAAGAAAGCAAGGATTGTGTTACTACTGTGATGAGAAATACTCCCCCGGGCATAAATGCAAGGAGCCCAAATTCTTTCAAAT
Source organism: Pinus taeda (assembly GCA_000404065.3). Lineage (NCBI taxonomy): Eukaryota > Viridiplantae > Streptophyta > Pinopsida > Pinales > Pinaceae > Pinus > Pinus taeda. The sequence continues at coordinate 19,535 of APFE030962436.1, read as the reverse complement.
TGATGTTATTGATCACAGTTCATCAAAGGAAGCCCCACGACTTGAGGAACCAAAGGAGGAAGAAGAGGACAACCAGTAGGACAATGTACCTGAAGAACCAGTTATCTCGCTGCATGCTTTGGCAGGGATTTCTTCTCCCCAAACTCTCAAAATCAGAGGTTTTATTAAGCATCTCCCGGTAGTAGTCTTGATTGATAGTGGCAGTACACATAACTTTATCCATCAAAGAGTCGGGGAAGCAATGCATTGTTTTGTCTGAGCAGTTTCTAACTTCCAGGTCCAAATTACTGATGGGGGGACAATGAAATGTGAAGGCCACTGTGAAAATGTCAAACTTCAAATGGGGGATTATCAGTTAGAGATCCACATGTTTTCCATACACATGGGAGGGTGCGGCATTGTCTTAGGTGTTGAATGGCTTCGCACACTTGGCCCAACCACAATGGATTTCTAGGAGTTATATGTGAGCTTTAAGTAGAACAACCACACACATACCCTCCGCAAACTCCAAGCGGGTGCTTCCTCTATCATCAGCTCACATAGGATGGAAAATTTGTTAAAAAAAGGGCCACCATGGAGTTATAGCCCAATTTAATGCCATCCAGGCCTTCGAACCCAATTCGCTTCATATTCATCCTAAGATGCAACAGATCTTAAACAACCATCTGCCAGTCTTTGACAAGCCTCATGAGCTTCCACCCTCAAGAGGGGAACATTATCATAGCATTAATTTGGTCCTAGGGGCCCAACCACCAAATGTGTGCCCATATAGATATTCGTTCGCCCAAAAGAATGAAATTGAAAAAACAATCAAGGAACTCTTGGAAGCAGGCGTCATTCGTCCCAGCATTAGTCCTTATTCATCACTGATGGTCATGGTGCTCAAGAAAGATGGGGAATGGCGTATGTGTCCAGACTTCAGGGCCCTCAATAAGTTGATGGTCAAAGTAAATTTCCCATCCCGGTTGTCGATGATTTTTTGGATGAACTAAATGGGGCTCAATTCTTCACTAAGCTCAACCTTCACTCAAGCTATCACCAAATTCGCATGAAAGAAGTAGACATTCCAAAGACTGCTTTTCGAACTCATGAAGGCCATTATGAGTTCCTGGTCAAGCCATTTGGTCTTTGTAATGCCCCATCCACTTTTTAGAGCCTTATGAACCACCTGCTCAAACCATATCTCAGAAAAATTTTCCTTGTTTTCTTTGATGACATCCTCATCTACAATCGCACCTGGGCCACACATCTTCAGCATGTAGATCTGCTCTTGCAACTACTCCATAAATTATTTGTCAAGATGTCCTAGTGCTCTTTTGGCATGGAAGAAGTTGAGTATTTGGGCCACATTGTGGGACGTGAAGGTGTCAGGGTGGACCCCAAAAAGATCCAGGCAATGCAGGATTGGCCTCAACCAAAGACCTTGAAGAGCTTGAGAGGATTTTTTGGTCTCACAGGCTACTATCGTAAATTTTTCCGCAATTATGGTCGAATTGCTAGGCCCCTCACTCAACTCCTCAAGAAAAATTCATTCCTTTGGAATGATGAAGCACAACAGGCCTTTATAGCTCTCAAACATGCCATGTGTTCCACTCCAATATTAGCACTACCCGACTTCACCAAATCTTTTGTGATTGAATGTGATGCTTCTGGTACGGGTATTGGGGAGGTCTTAATGCAGGAAGGTCGACCCTTGGCCTTCACGAGCCAACAACTAAGTGGGAAGAATCTGGGACAATCTACCTATGAGAAGGAGATGATGGCCATCTTACGTGCAGTAGATACCTGGTGACCATACTTATTGGGGTGATGCTTCCAAATCCGCACAGACCATCAAAGCCTTAAATATTTTTTGGAGCAACGCCTATCCTTGCCACAACAAAATAAATGGCTCACCAAAATGCTGGGATATGATTATGAGATAATTTACAAGAAAGGGCGTGAAAATATTGTAGCAGATGCATTATCACGCCAATTTGAGGAGGAAAGTACCTTGCTCACAATTTCCCTTCCCATTCTAAACTAGATTGAAGAGGCTCGCAAGGAATGGTTTTCACATCCCTGGCTCTCCCAACTCATTAATCAATTGCAGGCGGCTCCAAATTCTATAGCAGGCTACTCGTGGCAAGATGAGATTCTTCGCTACAAGGACAAAGTCGTAATATCACCAACATCCACCCTCAAAAGCCGCATTTTGGTAGAGTTGCACTCATCTCCCACTGCAGGACATTCAGGCTTTCAGAAGATGTATGCTCGCACTCGAAGATCATTTTTTTGGACAGGCATGAAAAGGGACATTCTTACTTTTGTAGCTGAATGCAATGTCTGTCAGCGCCACAAAGGAGAAACAGTCAAATCCCCAGGCACATTACAGCGATTTCCCATCCCAGCCTCAATCTGGATGGAGGTTTCTATGGATTTCATTACGGGTCTTCCAAAGTCAAGAAACAAGTCAGTCATCATGGTGGTTGTGGACAGACTTTCTAAGTATGATCATTTTTGCGCCCTACCCCACCCTTTTACACCGACTTTGGTCTCTCAATCTTTCATGGATCAGATCTTCAAATTGCATGGCATGCCCACTTCCATTGTGTCTGATCGTGACCTGATCTTCACTAGTAACTTTTGGCAAGAACTCTTCCGGCTACAAGGTATCCAACTACAACTCAGTACTTCCTATCATCCATAAACTGATGGTCAAACTGAAGCATTCAACAAATGTCTGGAGACCTACCTGAGGTGTTTCACTTCAAAAAAGCAACATCTCTGGGTATAGTGGTTACCTCTAGCCAAATGGTGGTATAATACCAACTATCATGCCACCACCAAAATGACTCCATATGAAGTAGTTTATGGTCAACTCCCTCCTTCCCCTACTTCTTATATCAAGGGATGCTCGAAGGTACAAGAACTGGATCAACTCCTACAGAACCGCACAACCATGCTGGCCCACCTTAGAGAGAATCTTCATCAAGCCCAAAACTGCATGAAGCAATAGGCAGATCAACATCGCTCAGAATACCAGTTTCAAGAAGGGGATCAGGTATTTTAGAGATTGCAACCATATAAGCAAATATCACACAAAGACAAGGGTTGTCAGAAATTATCTCCAAAATTCTACGGACCGTATCAAGTACTTTAGCGCATTGGAGAAGTCACCTACAAGCTAGCTTTGCCACCCACTACAAAAATCCATCCAGTCTTCCATGTCTCATGCCTCAAGAAAGTGATTGGGAACCATTGCAGAATTCAAACTAGTCTACTTGAAGTGGATGAAGAAGGGTAAATCTGGCTCCAACCTAAATAGGTTCTTGGCACACGAGAACAGCACTTGCGTGGCCGCACGATCAAGGAAGTCCTCGTCAAGTGGAAAGGCAGCTCTCCGGAAGATGCGGCCTGGGAACCAGCTACTATCCTTCAGCAATTTCCGTAGCTTCAGCCTTGAGGACAAGGCTATTCTTATGGGGGAGGGCATGTTAGGGTCCAATCCTAACCCCCTTATATATGTAGTAGGATCGAGTCATAGTTATAGTTAAATAAAGAGTCAATAAAGCCCATATTAATAATTGTAAGTGGTTGACCTGCATTTAATGAAGGGACCACAGTGAGTTGCAAATGGGCCATGGTATTAGATAGATGGTATTAATAAGAACCATGGTATTGCATGTATGAATCCTATATAAAGGATAGAGACTCCCCTCGAGGAGCATTGTGTCTTATTTTGTAATTGAGCTCAGCTCTATTGGAGGTTGCCCCCTCAAAGCGACAAGTGAACATTGCTTTCTGAATAATAAAATACTTGTTGTTATTTCTCATTGTTCTATGTTCTGGGTATATTTCTTCGCATATTTGGTATTCTGGTATCGTCTTGCAGGTTAAGAGCATAACACAATAACAATGATGAAGGTTCTACTTACCTTTGATTTCAAGACAATCATACCACATTCCAAATTTGCATGATTGAATAAGTCATTAATTTTAGGGCATATCGTTGATAAGCATTTGATATTTTTCAGTCCCATTTTCTCCATAAGTTTCATGTTTTGATTGCTTTATTTATTTTCATGTAATTTTTTATTTTTTAAATATAAATAAAAAATATTACTATTTAATTTTAATTATTATAAATAAGTACAATAATATATTTTTTAGGGTTAGATTATCAGGGAAATAATTCCTCTCATAACTTACTTTTTTTTCCCGCAATAGTAGCCAGTCTCTCTAATACCATTATTTACTAGCCATGGCAGTAGTAATGATGACGTTTATGCTTACATTACATCTGATGGTGATCATATTAGCAATTTGCAAATTTTCATCTTTTAGTGTGCCCTACGGATTTAAGATGTGAGAAGGTCAAGGCTTTGACTGATTACTTGATTCTCGTATAACGATTAAATTATTACACTTTAATATTTATTGAAATTAATTAATTTTAAATGTTTTATAAGCATAAAAATAGTTGTTTTTAAAATATCAAAGAAAAATAGATAATTAAAGACATGCTTTAGGGTTGGATTTTGAAGGTAATAATCATTTGCAGCTTACGCATTTTCCCACATTTCAAGACGACTTTGTCTAATATATCATTATTGATTGGCCGTAATAAAAAATAGTGGGGATTTATTTTGTGGTATTCAAAGTTAGGTATGAATTGGTATTGACAAAATTTGTGATGACAATACACAGCATTGCCTCAAAGAAACTCTTTGTCTCTATTGTCCCCCGTTTCTTAATTTTTTTGTTGTTGCAACCCCTTACACTAGGGTTTCCAAGCTTGTTTCCAAATATGGACTGAGACCTGGCCTGAGGGCATCAACCCTGCGGAGGATTTAGAGGCCCTCTAAGCCTCCGTTGCATCCCCACCCGTCGTCAAAACTCACGATTTTTTTCCTCACGCTCTTACTAAGCTGCTTCAAAGAGACCCTGAACTTGGGGTGTAGTTGCAATTTACTCAACAACACAGTCTTCCTACATAGTGATTGATGAAAATTATGAGCAACTTCCTAAGAGGGTACCATTGGTTCCTGATTCTCATGTCATTTAGTTGAGGAAAGGTTTTGGTTCTTTTGACGATTAGGAATTCCTAATATTTGTTAAAATCCTATCTCTAAAATCGATGTGCTTCAGGATCTATGAACAAAAGGTTGTATCTTCACTTGCACATAGAATATTTCACTTGACAGGGATCCCAAAGGGGAGTAAGGGAATCCTCTGTGAGGGAAAGAAATTAAACTTAGCAAATGATCTGAGGGATTATTGTATTACGAAGGATGCCTTTGTCTCCCTCACTACCGCATTGAAAGGAGGTGCTAAAGGTTTTGGGGCGCCCTCTACCTCAAAACCCTAGCCATTTAAATAAGCTCTCAATGCAGGCTCTACATCCCAACCCTTAAAGGCTCTTGCGGGCGAAGCCTTTGTCATTGAACATTCATCGAAAGCTCGAATGATCCACATGAATCGACTCTTCACCATGTGAAACATTCTTCATTATGCTAAGCATGCAATTATTTGTCATTTTAATGGATTTTGGTCCTCAGTTTCCGCCCTAAGGGAGTGGGATTTTCAGAACTAAACGAAGAACATAAAATTGTTATTTTGTTCTACAGTTCATTTTGTAGTTGTATTCAAGAATCTAGAGGACTGACAGAGGGTATTTAATGAGTTTCCCTGGTTTTTGGGTCGCGCGAGACTCTTAATCCAGCCTTGGTTTCTTGAATTCAACCTGCTCTTCATGAAGACTTTGGCCACTCTTATTTGGGTAATACTTCCAAACCTTCCCCTTCAGTGGATTAAGTCAAAATTCCTTAAATTTATTGGAAATTATATTGGATGCTTTTTCAAAACAGACAATGAGAGAATAGATAGTGGGTTCATCTCTTTCATTTGAATCTGTGTTGACTTGGATTTAAGTGCAAGTATCTCAGATAAAATCATTCTCAAATGGGATGGAAAGGACATTCATCAAACTATAGACTATGAAAACACATATTTTAGACGCAGAATTTGTCAGAATATCGGACATCTTCAAAATGTATTCCCTAAAGGGGTGTCAGGATCCCCCGGGGCGTGGAAACCCAATCGTGGCTGGTGTGACCTGAAGGTACTTCAAACGGAAAGAACTTGGAAGGAAGTAAGAAAGACAACCTTCGGTAGGAAAAGACATACCCTGGTTCTTCAGCCTCCCAAGATCTTGTGCAGCCCATGATTGACATACCTTTGGCTTCTATGAAAAATATTTCTCCGGCAAGTTCATCAACACTAATTGTGCCTATAACCACTAGGAAAAACGACCTCAGGAGTCAGATCATTCAAATAGTGACAAGGATGTCCCGTACTCTAAGGAGGCAGAAGCAATGGAGCATTCTTTGCAAGGTGAGGATATGGCATGTTCCTCATATGTAACTGGTAAATCTATAAGATGGGTAGATGTCTTCAAGAGAAAGGGAAAGAAACAAAAAACCTTGAACACCTATGATGTTTGATATCTTAGTATGCCACACATGTTTGATATCTTTCAGCAAAAGGTAAGTTGTTTTAAGCTTCCTTCAACCCTATCATATGGAAATGAAAATGGTCAGATGAATGAGTAGTTTTCTAAAACCATAAATCTCATTTCTATTTATACCGCCAATTACAAGAATTGTAGGTAACCCAAACAAAGAAACTTTGTCATCTTCAAAAAGAGTTCATCAATAATGGGGCAGAAACATCCTAATAGGCTCAACCTCGGGAGGGCACAATTGTATCACAATCTTTAGCAAACAATGTTGAACCTAAAGTAGATAGTTAGATTCACTGCAACAAACATACATGTGCAAATAAAAGAATGTACAGTGGCTCTCCAACCAAGCATGCTTTGTGTCTCTAGCATTCTGTTTGAATAAACTATTGGCAGTGACGACTTGGGAAACAAAACTCCAAGTTGGGTCAGCCATGTGAATGGGATTTATGAGAAGTGGATGGGATTTATGAGAAGTGGACACTCCCACCGGGTTGTGGCGCAGTGGGCATGGGATTGAAAGGAGCAGTAGAGGGTCTAAGGGGACTGTGATCTATGCAGAGACGTGGTGCTAGTACTAGCCTCTGTAAATCCATTGACGATATGATAGGGGTTTCCCATCTCAAGTTGATACCAGTAACATTCATGATGAAGGTAATGCTACTGCAGTTGAAGATGGCTTGTCATGAATTTGTGGTTCAATATGCCCCATACTTGGCCAAAGGATGAAATAGACACATGGGCTATATGCAGCTTGGGCTGCATGCGACTCGTTTGTGGCAGCACATAGGTTGTTTTTTTCTTTCTTTTTGCAATTAGCTATTTTAAATTTTTGCAACGAGCTATTTTAAATTAATGTGTTATTTATTTTATTTATTCATTTCATTAAGGTAACGAACACTTCCCTGACCAAACAAATGATAATTCAATTTAGAAATTAAAAAAATTAATAAGAGATACATAAATAGAAAAAGATGCACGCAAGTAATGAATGCAGTCCAGTTGTCCCAACTCTCATATTTGTGCTATATGTGCTCATTTTCTCAAATTGTATTTGGCCTAAATCAACATCTATCTGAGAAGCTAGGACAAACTTCAACATTAACAAGGATAGTTTCTCTGCTTGTTCTGCTTTTATTGTATGCCATTGTTCTTCTTGTACTTTATTTGTCATCTAGGGAATTTGTGGGATAAAGTTCTTGATGTTTGTTTATATCCATCAGGCAGGAAAAAAGTCTTCGGTCAGTTACAAAATCATGAAGTTTTTTTGGTCAATTACAAGATCTTATTATAGAGCAGTTGTTGGGGCATTGTCTGTATATGACCTAACAAGGTAATATTGATGCTTATTCTAATCCTATAAATTCTTTATTGTATTGTCTTGTAGTTTCATACCATTTCATCCTATTTACCTTACTTTTTTTTTATTCTACCACTCCTAAGCAGAAGTTATGATAATTGTATGTTTATTAGAGTAGAATAACGTCAAAAATTTGTATTTAACCAACTTGCATTGTCTTTTATGCATTTGATTCAATTTGTATTTGAGATGCAAAGGATGTGGTTCAGCAACTAAATTTTCTTAATGAAACATGCTCAAAAGGTCGAAGGTAAAATGATTGTTTCTTATACTAGTGTGAATGTTAGAGTGAATGTTATGTGAAAGACATTCATGTCTACCATGGATAAATCTTCTTTTTGCATGTAAACGATCAAAACTAGTTTATAACACATGAATTTCCTACTGCATTTGCATAAAAATTTAAACTATAGAAGCACAAAGAGAATCAAAACATAAACTAATGCATTTTGTCGTCAATTATCATGGATTTGAAGAATCTTTCAATGCATGTGACATAGGTGTTGCTGTAAAATGAGTTGCTTAAAGAAATCCTGAAGTTGACTGGAGCTGATCATGAGTTAGTTATGTTGTTGTTCTACTGGTAGAGCATGGGGGACTTGGTGAATCCAGGTGTCTCAGCTCTCATATTTGTGCTGCGTTTGTCAAATTGTATATGGCCCAAATTAACATCTGGAAAGCTAGGAGAAACTTCATCGTTGTATGTGTTATTCATTTTAAGCAAGGATTTTGTTCTGCTTGTTCTGCTTTTACTATATGCTTTTAGATATGCATTTTGACAGGCAACATGAGCAGCACTCGCTAGTCCTAAAAACACAGTGAAGTATTTACACACGATCTTCCAAATGCATAATTTGAAAATTTGCACATTAAAGTCATTAGCTCTCTCTCTAACTGGAAGCCTGCAAGGCTGTGCCATGCTTGCCCTGCCCTAATATTGGTTGGTTTGTTGCTTCGGGGATGGTTATTCTCTATAAATAGGCTATTGTTTGTTGTTCTGGGAATGGCTGGTTTCAGAAGGAATGGATTGGGCTTCAAATCATCGAAGTTGAGTGCATTGAAGGGATATTCCATTAGTAATGCCAAAGGGGTGAGGGGCATCCGTATTTGTCGTCCAGGTTGATTGGAAGGTGTAGAAATAGTTATTAAATTCATTGATATGTAAGGACCCTCTATGACCTATACAAAACCCTAAAGCATTTTATGTATTAGTGTTGTAACATTTCACAGTTGAGAGGGATTTTGTTCATATCTAAATATGATCCAAATGTACATGCGCTGTGGATCTAACTTAATTACGGTAATCTCTTAAAACAAATAGGCATTTCTAAACAACTATGGTATTACTGCAAAATCCACATAATTTATGCCATTTTTTTGCACCGTTTCAGATGTTGGACGATTTTCCTTCCATACAGACATCCCAATAAATAGCGTATGATAGAAGCCTAACTAAGAGGATTATAAGAGTTTGCCGAGGAAAACAAAAACAGAATGGTCATGCAAGGAAGAAATTCCATTCAATTTGAATAAATTGGTTGGGATAGATGGGCTACAAAGAAGAAAATCCATTCAGTGACGGTAGATTGATTCTAAAAGAAAAAGTCCATTGAGTTCAATCACAATTCCATTTAGTGTGCGTAGATGTTGGACAGTTTTCCTTCCACAAAGAGATCCCAGTTAATAGTGTATGATAGAAGCCTAAGAGGATTATAAGAGTTTTGCAAGGAAAACAAAAACAGAATTCCCGTGCAAGGAAGAAATTCCATTCAATTTGAATAAATTGGTTGGGAAAGATGGGCTACAAAGAATAAATCATTCAGTGTAGATAGATTGATTCTTACAGAAAAAGTGCATTGAGTTCAATTGCCTCTCATTTCATGTTGTCTCGTCTAACATAATGTCAAATCCAAACAAGTTTGAAATAAAAGAACAACAACATAAGAGAATTGTCCAGAGAGACTTATAATTGATTCAATTTTATACTTACTATTTTTTATATAGCAATGAGATCGATAGACTGGATAAGCATAATAATCTAGAGGATAAGAATTGTTGATAAACTCCAACTCACTCACATTGAAAAATAGAACTGCTGCTCAACTCCAACTCACTCACATTGAAAAACAGCTTATATATGGAAACTTTACTCTATCAAACTATAACTTTATTTTTGGATCTAATAGGAAATAAGAAAACTCACCAAGAAACCAGAAGGCTATAAGCATGATAAGGCAAGACAAGGCCTCCTCGCCTGCCTCATACCTGTTACTGAATGATATAAGCATGATAAGGCAAGACAAGGCCTCCTCGCCTGCCTCATACCTGTTACTGAATGATATGAGCATGATAAGGCAAGACAAGGCCTCCTCGCCCGCCTCATACCTGTTACTGAATGATATGGATCGCTGGCCACCTGAAGATATGGAGAGCCTTACCCTGTAGGACGAAGAACCTTACTTATGTTTCCATTACAACTGAAACCTGAGCATGAGATGCATAGAAAGGCTCGCGTTTTTGGTCATCAGTGGTTGTGGTGTTATTTTCATGAACATCTTAGTACAAAATGCATCAAGTATTTGTTGTTTAACAGTTAAAGATCCTTACATTTTCCACATTTCAGTGGGCATGAAAGTTATGGATGGTGAACTGTGTGAGATTGTAGCATTTTTTTTAATGGACAATTAAAGTTTGGTTTTTGGTGTGCCGACTGGTATTGAGATCCTAAAACATTTGACCCTTCTTTCTCTGATTCATTCGATTCTGACGGTCTACAAGTAAGTTTTCATGTAAAAGCCTCCTTGAATCATACAATCTTGAACTTGATATTGTAAATAATGTAACAATCTGACAATCTTGAACTTGATATTGTAAATAATGTAACAATCTGACAAAAATTGTTTTCTTCGTGTTGTGGTTAATTCAGGGAGGTCTTAGTTTAGGTTTTCCTTTACAAGTTATCTTTACATTATTGGTATTTATTACATGTAAAAGCCTCCTTGAATCATACAATCTTGAACTTGATATTGTAAATAATGTAACAATCTGACAAAAATTGTTTTCTTCGTGTTGTGGTTAATTTAGGGAGGTCTTAGTTTAGGTTTTCCTTTACAAGTTATCTTTACATTATTGGTATTTATTAATTTTTGATAGTATTGGTATTTTGGAGAGAGCCTCATAACGCTTATTTGCATAAGCGTTCCTTCTGAGTTGAGTCGACAAGGCTAGGGTTCATTGAGTTAATATGTGTGTATTTGCTCTCATTTATTGAATCACAGTAGAAGAAAGTCCAACTGTTCACAGACTGTTTATAAAAAATTGTATTCTTGGACCGAAGGAAAAAACCATCGAGATGAATCAGTCTGTCGATCGATTGGTTACAATATATTTTAAATTGGGACACTACATCTATATAACATTTTCTTGTAATTTCAGCTTCAATGCTTGGTTCAACTCCAAAAACTACCTTGGTCAATGCTCAAGCATATTGCTGCTCGATTACTATGTCTGATTTAACTAGTTAAAAACACACAGGTTCTGACTCAATTACTGCCCCACTAAAGGCCGGGATTTGCTGCCCTGCAACCCTCTTGTTATATCATTCAACTTGTTTTTTTTAAATAATTAATTTGATAATTCATTTTGAATAAATAGAGATATAATAAAATGAAGTATTTTCCTATGCTATTAACCAACTTACTCTTGATCTACTTACTCTTGATCTACCAAAAACTGAGGGGATCAAATCTCTTTTTGCTCTAAAAGAGGTTTGCATCTCAAGAGATTTGTTCTCACTCGACGCTTGGTAAATCTGGAGTTACGATGGATCTAGGTTGTATTAATTCCCCATTTAAATAGGATATATTCAACATGAATAACAAGGATTTTCATAAGCTTGGAGCTCAAAAACCACTGGTAACTTGACCAAATCAAATTTACTTTAACTACCCAACAAATAATAATAATAATAATGTAGAAATTTAATTTAATTATTTTAGTTTAAAGTTATTTTTATTTTGGCATAGAGCTATTTTGATTTTGATTTTCTTTTTATTTTGACCAAATCAAAATGTTTACAAGACATTACATCTCTACCATAATGGGTTGGATAACCTCTCTCAATGCAAAGGAGGCCTGCAACCAACTTTTTACCTACATTAATAATCTAGTGTAGGTTTTGTCTAATCATCATAACATTAAAAAGGAGAAATATTAAGGTTGAGAGTTTTAGTTTCCCTCATTTATTTATCTACATTTAGTTGGTTATGTACTAATGAATCAACAAGGTTTTTACCTTTGTGGGGTTTTTGTTTTAAACATTACTTTGGATAAGGTTAAGGATTAAATTTTATTATTATATATTTGACAGCTGACAAGTGATGACTTAGCAAAAGTTAATACATTAAATGGGTGGGGTACCTATTCTTCTAACTTTTTTTTTAAACCAATGAGTAGATTTCATATTAATTATGCACCTAGATACAACAAAATACCCAAGAAATGTTTACATTGCATTCCAAGTTGCAGGTTCTTCAAAAAATAACAAGGTAGAAGTTCCAAAATTCTTATCTAGGAAACTACCACTGACATACATTCTACTAACCAAATGACAGATATGTGCTATGCAAAATTGGCGAGACAAAAAAATGACTATACAATATGAGAACATAATTTAGAAGGGGGATCAATTGACATCTTATCAAACTGGCTTCTAGAACTATTGCTTACAGTGTTATATTATTCATTGTAGTCCTCTAAAATTGTAACTCAGCTAGTTGGCATCACAAGACAACAATTTCATTTTCCTATCAATTCAATTGGGATTTGAGTATTTGCAATTCCTCAACTAGGAAAAGGATTATGTTAGGCTATTGATTAATTTTCCATTAGAAGTCCAAGTTCTTAACTTGATATTTGACAAGGTGGTGTGGACATTTGTTATAGACATTTGTGCAACCTAAAGCGGTTGGAGTATTCTAAATGTGTTCCATGAGGGACTCGACGAAGGAATGGAGACTATTTCCAAGAAGGATCATGTGCCAAATAGGCCTAAAGTCTAAACCAAAGGGACAAGAAAGAGTTGGGAGGTCAACAAGCGAAGGAGTTCTCAAAGATGATGGAGGGGTGGGGGGGGAACTGGGGATAGGGGTGTTCAAGGCACATGAAACTCAGTCGGGAAGAGAAAGGCTAAGACCCACCAAAAAGGGAAAAACTAGACCAAACAAAAGACAACTCTAGAATTCACATCATTGTAGATATAAGGGAACCTTTAAAGAACATGCGAGCCAAATTTATCATGGAAACTCTTGCACAACCGCTTTTGTAAGCTAGAACCACCATTGTCCATAGTATGGAGGGATGCAAGTGCACAAACTGGTAGAGGGGCCCCATATTCTTCAAAGAGGATGAAAGCTTTATCTAGAAGGGCCTCAAAATTCCCCCCTAAACCTCCTAGGAGACCAAATACAAACCAAAGGAGAAGAATTCACAAATCCTCTCCAAGCAAAAGAGAATTTTGGATGCGTAATCGAGTAGAGGTAACCATGGGGCTCTAATTTTAACTTGCAATAAAAGGCTTCATTCTTGACACAAGGTTGGTTCAACCAATTAGCTCAACCTTTGCTCAACCTCATGACTTGAACTTTCTTCAACTTGAAGAACCCCCCTGCACCAAGTAAATTTAACTCATTTCCCATACAAACACAGGCTTCCTGAAGCCTTCATACTCATCATATGACCACCATCGATGAATTTAATTACATGACCTAAAAGCTTGCACGCAATAAATATCTTGTCAACATTGAATTCCATTAACGCCCATTGTTGATTTAAAGATGATCTGAGGTTGTCATTGATGTCAACCCAAGCAGCACCAGGGGCTACCCTGATCTTGCAAGGGAATTTTTACTTGACAACTTACTCTATTTTGAGTCAATGATCTTCTAGATATTTTCTACTCGTCAAGATGTTTCCGTTGATATATGGCACACCAAGTAATTCTTCACGGTTTGAGAGATATTCATGTTTGAAGTTAGTAACCCCAGTTAGTGGGTTAAAACCCTATAGGGTTGTGGGATGGCACTTCTAATTGGTTTTTGTCATTGAATAGTCATTAATTAATAATTTTTTAAGCTTCTAAAATCCCTCCAACACTCTATATAGAAGCCCCTCTCAACTCTATAAAAAGAAATCTCATATATCCTCCAAATGTAGTGATCGTGGCATTTTCGTTATAACTTCATTCTGCGAAGTCTTAGATTCTGAAATTAAAACCCCTTTGATTTGGAATCCTGATGAACGTCATGACCGAATTTCAAATCTTGGTTTGCTATATTTTCGGAGATATGATCTGTGGAAGTTAGGGTTTTTGCAGGTTTCTGAATTTCATCTCAAAGAAGTGTCCTTGGGAAAATCGTCATAACTCTCTCTCTGAGAAGAGGATTGGAATTCTGTAAAAATTTCCAGATAGTGCATGGACTTTAGTTTTATGTGTATCAATTTCAGAGTCGAAGGAGGAAACAGTGACATGTTAGGTCATTGTGAGAGATTGGGCATAACTTTGTCTTGAAGAGTCCAAATCGGGTCAGACCTGTGGCATTGGAAAGAAGACTCGAAGGGCTTCTACAAGACCAAATATCACATGCTGGGGATCTGAAATCACAAAGATACATTAGATTAAATATAGTGCTCCTAGAAGACAAGAAAAACTAAATCAAGTGTTGTCAAGGGGTGCAAACGACTAAACTTTCTAGGGCAGCAAAGAGCAAGGTGTAGCAAAATGATGCAATAGAGGTAAACTATAGGTAAGTATCTTCTGTATATGCATGTTCATCTCTTAATTGCATTAGGTTCTTTGTATTCTAATTTGTTGTTTTTGTTCAGCACTAACATATTCTCTGCAGGATGAGGTAAGTTTTGCTATTATCATGTCATAGGTATTTCCTTGAAGACTTTTTGCAGGTATTATATATTCATCAAGAGAAACTCAATGCATAATCTAATGTTCTGAAGAATGAGAAAGGGTAGCATGACAAGAGCAACAATAAAGGTGCAAAATAGTAGCAAGATGTTCACCACATGAAGTCTTCAAGTGGGAAGCACTGCATACAAACATTGTAAAAGTATCATTGTAAAAGCATCTTTGTAAAAACATCTTTGTAAAAGTTGTACAAGTGTCTATCTGCCAAGAGTTGAAGAGGTAGTGTCGGGAGGTCTAGGATCATCTTTAGGTGGTTGTGTCATAGTTGGGGTTATGGTCTAGTGTGTCATCTTCTTCTACATCATTCTATATCGTTGTAAAGTGGACCATTTTCCCTTGTACGAGAGTCCATTCTTCTTTTATTCTTCTATAGGGTGGTAGGCTGGTGCATGAAGTCACCAACAGGTTCAAGCCTGTGAAAACTTCAGGGTGGTAGGGTGGTGCTAGGATGAGTTGTAGCTCATTGGGTGTTGGGGCATCCGTTCAGTTGACTATTGAAGAATCTCGGGCTTTGGAACGTCCATCCAGTGGGAGCTGGAGAAGAATGTTTTTCTAGATTCTAGGAAATTGGAGCTTACTTTTCAATTGGAGTTGAAGTTTAAAGAATTATTATAAAAGCGTTCAGTGGTTTTTCACCCTGTGGGGGTTTTCCACTTAAAATTTTTGTGCCTCTTGTGTTCTTTTATTCACTGTTATTACTGCATAAACAATAATGATAATTGAAGATTAACTAATTCTCTGAAAATATTTAAAAGTGCTAATTGCTAAAGACTATTGATTCATCCCCCTCTCAGTATTTTCCAACAATTGGTATCAGAGCTTGGTTCCTTCAATAATAGTTTAACAACTGGAAGGAGATCATGGAGCATACCAAGAATGGTGTACCTCTATTTGATGAAAATAATTATACACTTTGGAAAGGAAGAATGGAGGTCTATCTCTTGGCACAAGGTTACGAAGTATGGGACACTATTTAAAATGGATTTACACATATCGCGGATGAACAAGGTAAGAATAATTTGGTAAATGATGCAAAAGCAAAGAATATTATTATCAGTGGACTTATTGAATCTACCTATCATAAGGTGTTGGGTTGTAAAACCGCCAAAAATGTATGGGACAAGCTTGAGAATATATATGCAGATAACTCAAATGTTAAAGAAGTAAAGCTTCAATTCTACAAAGCAAAATTTGAGCAACTCAGAATGAAAGAAGATGACAACATTGTTGCATACTTCCAACACGTTGATGAAATAACCAACACTCTAGAAGGATTGGGAGAGCCTGTTGACGAGAAGACTATTATACAAAAGATTCTTAGAACGTTACCAGGAAGATTCAACCCAAAGGTATCAGTCGTAGAATACAATGGAAATCTGGACAAACTCAGCAAAGTGGAATTACATGGAGTTCTCATAGCATATGAAATGAGACATTATGAAGAAGAGGGTACTTCGCATCTAGAAATTGCATTCGTTGCATCTAAGAAAACTAATAAGGACAAACAACCTTCAAAAAAAAATACCTGTACCTGCACCTGCAACTGTGAAGAAAAGGAAGATGATGAAGAAGGTTTTTTTACATGGAGAATATTCTTACTTTTCTAGAAAACTAAAAATTGGTAAGGGAAAATTCATAGGTAAACTTCCATTGATATGTTTCGGTTGTGGTGAGGTTGGGAATTTTGCAGCAAAATGTCCGAACAGAAGTGATGGAAACTCAAAAGGAAAGAAAGGCTTTAAGAATTCAACAAGCAAGGCAAGAAGAAAGGATTCAAAAGGAACTTTCTCTCTAAAGAAGATAGCTCATCATTCGATGAAGACAGTGACAGTAAAGAAGAAGCCAATGAGGGAGTATTGTTTATGGCCAAGCACAATAAACAAGAGGTATCAAACAACGAAGAAGAAGGGTTGACCATAGAAGAATTTTCTAAGGAGGCAATCAAGCTTATAAAAGAGCTCAAGGCTGAGAAGATCCATTCCAATACTCTTGAAGAACAAGTTCAAGGTCTCAAAATTGAAGTTGAAGAACACAAATGTATTGAAGAGTCACTTCAAAAGAAGTTGGAAGAAAGCAACTAAGAAAGGGAAGCATTAGAAGCTGAAGTAGTCTCGCTGTGTAAGGAAGCGCAGAAGGGAAAAACTGTCCAAAACTATGCCAACAGCGTAAGGGCGTTGGAAGAACTCATAAACAATCAACGATCTTACAATGACAAAACTGGCCTCAGTTACAAAGAAGAAGAAGTAGGACCTTCTACAACAAAATACAATGAACCTATGAGATCTGAAAGGCATGTAGACTTCATTGAACAAGATTTGCAAGAACAACCTTGGAAGACAATTCTTCGACGAAGATTTCCATCCAGGTACCAACATATTTTCCATGGCTATTGTTATTCATGTGGAAAATTTGGTCATAAAGCTGTAGAATGTCGCACGTACCCTAGGAACGAATACAATTCCAGGAGATCTATCAAATATGAACCTTCCAGGGCTCAACGAAACATCAATAGATTTGAACATTTAAGAAGTAATATTGAATGTTACAAATGTTGAAACTTTGCACACATAGCCATAGACTACAGACTTGAAAATCCTCCAGAAGAATCTTCGAAGCCACAAAATGAACGAACATGGAAAGAAGAAGAACATTGATAATTGTGCTCTCGCTCTCAAGGCTCAAAACAACAAAGATGTGTGGTATGTTAATAACGGTTGCTCAACGCATATGACTGGAGATAGAAATAAATTTGTATCTCTGAAAGAGAAGAAGGATGGAACCGTGTCCTTTGGAAATGATGGATCTTCAAATGTTATAGGATCAGGTATCGTCAGTCTCAGAATCAAAGATGCTCTAGCCAAGAATGTTCTATTGGTTGAAAACATGAATCACAATCTGCTTAGTGTTGGACAAATGTGTGATCAAGGACACACATTGCTATTCAACTCCACAAAATGTGAAATTAGGAAAGGTAGGTATGGTAAATTTGTGGCTACAACAAGTCGAGCTCCAAACGACATATATGTTCTGGATGAAGCACTAAAGCATGTCTACTAGCTAAAGAAGATGAAAGCTAGTTATGGCACAAACGAATGGGTCACAAAAATTTTGACAATCTTGTCAGGATAAGCAAAAGGAAGCAGTACGAGAAATGCCGAAAATCTCAAAACCTTCCAACACACTATGTGAGGCTTGTCGGCATAGAAAGCAGATAAAATGTGGATTTAAAACAAAAGAACACTTTGCATCACATCCATTGGAATTGATACATACTGATCTATGTGGTCCTATAGGAACAAAAGGCTTAGATGAAGAATTATATTTCGTGTTAATGTTAGATGACTATACCATGATAACAGCCGTTAGTTTCCTAAAGAAAAAATCTGAAGCATTTGAGTGCTTTAAGATCTACAAGGAGTTGGTCAAAAATGAAACTGATTTAAAAATAAAGTGTCTAAGATCAGATAATGGTGGAGAATTCACTTCCAAATTATTTCAGCAATACTATGATGAAAATGGAATAAAAACACAATTTTCAACAGCATGAACACCTCAACAAAATGGAGTTGCTGAAAGAAAGAACAGAACCGTACAGGAAATGGGAAAAACAATGCTGAAGGACTCAAAATTGGATGAAAAATTCTGGTTTCAAGCAATTGATATGACACTCTTCATTATAAACAGAATTCTTCTCATAAATAATTGCAATAAGACCCCATACGAATTATGGAAAGGAAAACCGGCTAATGTAAAATATTTCAGAATGTTCGGAAGCAAATGTTATATCAAAAAAGAAGATCAAAAGTTGGGTAAGTTTGAATCGCATGTTGATGAAGGTATCTTTGTTGATTACTCACACAAAATAAATCCCTATAAATGCTATAATCTAAGACGGAAACAGATAGTGGAGAGCATAAATGTTACATTTGACGAAGATAGTGTTCTAACAAATAATGATGAGGATCTAGAATCTTTGAAACTTGAGACAAACACTAAAAAAGGTACAGAGAAAATTCTAGAACAAGAAGTAACTGTCAACCGGGAAGAAGTAAATAATGATCAAGATATACAAAAACAACAAGAAGCTCCTCCAAAGAGAACAAAAGAATGGATTCAAAAGAACCATCCATCAAATCAAATCATTTGTGACATAAATGAAGGAATTGGAACAAGAAAAGCTCGACAGCTTCCTTCCTCACGACAAGCTCACATTTCTTTTCTAGCAACCTTTGAGCCTAGTAATTTTGAAGAAGCCAGCTAGAATGAACATTGGGTAGTAGCTATAATGAAGAATTAGATCAAATCGAGAAGAATAATGCCTGGGAATTAGTTCCATGACCAAAAGATAAAAATGTCATTGGGACTAAATGTGTAGGAATTTACAGGGTAAGTTCCTCAGATAGAACACCAAAGGACACCGCTCACAAACAGATCACAGATCAATACACCAGTATTTTTGACGTAGTTAAAACCCTCAAAGAGGGAAACAGTCCACGCCCTGAGCCAACGCGGCCACTTCAGGGAATTTATTAATAAAAGAATGAAATTTTACATAAGCTTCTCTCATGAATAGTTAACCTACAAATGACTCTTCATGCTCTTTAAATAGAGATCATGGACCAATCGGGTGTTAAGCCACGGATCAAGTGTCGGTAATACTGAGGAGAGAATGAACCGTCGGATCACTACATATC
>APFE030962433.1:0-10054 GCA_000404065.3 Pinus taeda | reverse complement strand
TGAAAGATCACATCGAGAAAGAAGAAATGAATCCAACCATATCTTGTAATTCATTGGTCAGAATTACCACTCCTCAAACTATCAAGATAGAAGGACATATCAAGAAGAAAAATGTTCAAGAAGTGAAAGATCACATCAAGCATCAAGAAAGGAATCCAACCATATCTTGTAAAGGATTGGAAGAAATTACCACTCCTCAAACTCTAAAGATAGAAGGACATATCAACAAGAAAAAGGTTCAAGCAGTGAAATATCACATCGAGCATCAACAACAATTTCTCTAACTTTTACAGGATAACACCACTTTGGTGCAAAATCAAATGAAACAATAGGTAGATCAACATCGCAGTGAAAAATGTTTTGATGCACATGATTGGGTATTTTTACTACTACATCTCAAGCAAGCTATTTATGAGAAGGAAATGTTAAAAATACTATATGCACTTAAGAAATGGTGACCTGATCGAATGGGAAGACACTTCAAGGTAAAAATGGATCATGATAGTCTTAAATATGTTTTAGAACAATTATTATCTTTAGAAGAACAAAAAAAATGGGTCACAAATATGTTGGGTTATGACTTTGACATCATCTATAGAAAAGGGAAGCAAAATTTTGTTGCAAATGCACTCTCAAGAAAGGATGAGGATGTGGAAGCATAGTTTTGTGCTATTTCTATTATCCAACCAAATTGGATAAATGAAGCAAGGGATGAATGGAAGAAGGATGAAGAAGTATGGCCACTTATTCAAAAGTTGCAAAAGATCCCAATTCAAACAATATTGTCAGAAATTGAAGAGGAAGGAAAAATCATATTGGAACCTGAAGCAGTCACAGAAACAAGAACCCAACAGCTACGAAATCGATCAATTTTAGACTACCTCATAAAGTGGGAGAACTTACCTGCTGAAGATTCCACATGGGAGGACAAGAATTTTATACAAAGCCATCAAGAACTACTCAAGCATTGAGGACAACACTTTTTGAAGGGGAGGGGCATGTTAGGCCCCCTATACTACTAGTGTAACCCCTTATTGTTATTATTACAACCTCCTTATTATATTGTTGTACCCATGTAGTCCCCATATTGTTACTATTGTGCCCCATAGAAGCCCACTATTGTTATTATTTTTCCCTTACATTATTATTGTTATGTCGGCTCTAATTATGTTATGGCCCCTTAGACTCCTATATATAGAAATAAGGTCTTGTCATTTGAATCATCCAAGTATTGTTCATCTATGTAACATAAAGGAGGTTTCCCCCTCGAAGAGGCTGAATTCTAAGGCGTTCAACTATCTTTTCTATCTTTTTGTGAGCTAGTTTCATAACAGCTGCACACTTGCTTGAAGTTGTTTTAATAATTGATTGTTTGAACTCACACTTGCTTGCTCTCATGCTCGCTTGATTTGCTTGTTTGAATGATGCTTTCTTTCTAGATGGCTTGCTTGAACTTGCTTGATTGATCACTGACACTTTGTGCTTTCTTGAATGTACTCACTGAATTTGCTGATTAAAAAAGGAAGGGTGTTGAACACTATGGAAAATGCACCCAAGATACAAATGACAAGTTCAATCTTGATGACTCAGTTGAAGACTTACTTGACTTAATTTATTGACCTTAACAAGTAAAATTAGGGTATCGGTTACAATCGAGAATGCACCCGTACAATTTAGTTAAAAAATGTTTATCTACAAGTGTTACAAAATGTGTTGATGATGTTGATGTCATCTTGGCTTGAAATTCTTGATTTTGTAGCATCCTTAACTTGATTCCTTTGATTACCTAATAGGAAATGTGTTTGCTTGGAAGATCATCTTATCAAATTTATGATGTGATATTTTGTGTTTATGAACTTAATTTATTATGGGAGTTTTGATTTTAGGAGCTTGATCCATGACTTGTATATGTAAACTTTATTATGTGCATGTGGTTGTTTTGTTTAAGCATAATAAAGAGAGTGTTTTACAAATTCAACTCAAATCATGCAAGCACATTCATGACACAGAATGTACCTATGATCCCCTTATTCAATTTCGGGCAAATCTAGGACGCGGTCACCACAAAAATATATGTTTTTATTAACCTTCAAGATACATCATCATGACAATGTCTTCAGTGAGGCATCTCGAGCAGAGACTGAGAACTCTTGGAGGTAAACTGTCTTAAAAAAACTGATTCAACCATCTAGAAATAAAAATGTTCACTTATCTCTCCAAATACAAAAATAAATTTACCTTATCATTCCAAAAACAAAAAATTCACTTATGACTTCACAAAAGCACTTATGAATCCATTACATAAAAAATATTTCTTAACTTTATCTCTCCAAAAGCTCCATAAAAAACTCTACTTTCACATTAATGCATTCACTCTAAAATTGCTTAAAATG
The DNA here is from genome assembly GCA_000404065.3 of Pinus taeda. NCBI lineage: Eukaryota > Viridiplantae > Streptophyta > Pinopsida > Pinales > Pinaceae > Pinus > Pinus taeda. Next base: position 7,661 of record APFE030962433.1, on the reverse strand, counting down.
TGTCCTTATTCCTATTTCGAGTGGAATTGATGGTAGCAATTTGATGTGCATATTCTCCCTAATCTGCTATGTAAAGAGCGATTTCCTGCTCACCCATCTATGGTGATTAACTCATTGTACCATCTCAAAAATAAAACCAACGTTGCATCTTCCACAAGCAAGATATGCTTATGTTGAAATGGGAGAACATGATCGTAGGGAACATGTATGCTCAATAATGACAATCTATTTTGAGAATCTAGGGGCATTCCAAGAAGTCAATGGATTCACATACGAGACGGAAAAAACCTATGACTTGCAGATGGAGATTATTTCGCTTGATTTTAAGTCTGGTCTAGAGGCACTGCTAAAGGAAAATCCTGTCAAAGAAATCTTCCTTTGTACTTGTATAGGCGACCCTAATGTAGTTGGTCAAGAAAAATTTTTCCCAAGCTCAGAAGGATGACCACCATTCATGAGAGTGAATCCCATCTTGGATTGGTCGTACAGATATGGAAGAAATGGTGAGGACTCGGCCCCAACCATCATTTCTTTATTTACAATCTATTTCACTTGCCAAAATATTCTGGTTCTAGAAACACTATGCACACTAAACGCCATCCTTGCATTTAACAATCTTTGCATCAGTCAACCATTAGAAATCAATAACATTATTCTCTGAATTTCCATGCCAGAGAATATAAATCGTCAAGTGAGATTCATGGAAACCATCTAAAATATGAACTCAAACACCTTAAAATTCCAGCATTTAATAATTCTCTTATAGTCTCGCTCTTAGAGAATTTTTAAAGAAGAAACGGAAATTTGAAGACTACCTTTAATCGTTTGGCTCATAATTCAGTTGAGACTCGGAACTTTGGTAATCTGGATTGGGAATCATTTCCAACATAGCTCTTCAACAATCCTTCACCATTGGTGGGAAGAATCCCACTATATCATAATTGTAGGCCTTACAATAACACGATTTGACAGTTTGTCTCGACTAAACTCCTCTAATTTCTATGAATCAATAGCTTTCTGGCTGTGTTGTCATCACAAAAAAAAGGCATGCTTGTCCTTTATGTTCTGCAAGAAAAAAACATAGTCTTGGCTAGGAAAAACTGATGACATCAATCAAAATATGGGTCTCCACTAGAAAGGTTATGAATAGGTGTTGCTTGAAATATTTGATTCCTTCATATCGACTAGATTTCCACACAGTTCATGTAGAAGCCACTGATGAAGTTTCACAAACTCACCTTCTCTTGGTCTGCAAATATGGTTGTTGCTGGAATTGCGTGGAACGAGTCAGGGAAATCAGTGCGGGCCAGAAACTGCTACTACTATCAAGTTGCGTATCTCAGAATTAAAATTGTGGACTTGTGATCCTCCATTTCAACTCTTTCTTGATATGATGAATGTCCAAAAAGGTTTGAATCCCCTATTACTAAACCCAATGATAAATTGTCCTCCATGCCCTTGATTTGTGCATATCTTAATGAACAATCGATCTAGGCTCCTGGGTTACATAGATCACCTAACATAGTCAATAGATCACAATACAACTCAAACTTTTGTGTCCATGCATAGGGCACTTTCTTCTCCACGGGCTTTTAACAACTTAACATAATCTTCCTGACTCATGCTTTCACATGGATAAAATTTCAAAATATAATACAAATAAATCTCAACATCTATGATTTCTATGCAGGAATCAACTTGGCTCTGATACCTCATGAAGAAGAATCACAAAGCCATATAACCATATGCACAACAAATTAACACACAAAAATTAACCTGACGGAAAAGACAAAGAGCCATCATGTGGTCTCTCATGCTCATGTAATTCACATTATTCAAAAAAATTAATAATACATTTAAATACATGAGTAAGTGGTCTTAAGATAGTGCCTCTATCTTCGACTCACTTGTTTGAGACAACTTCTCAACTTACACACTAATTTAAGAGAGCTAGTTGGAGAGAATCTCTCATCCAAACTAGATTCCTTAGTTTGAGGAATTCTCATGATTTTAGTTATTTAAATTAATAATTGGATTTATTATTGATTTTTAAGAGAGCGAGGCTAACATCATTTAAACTTTTAAAAATTAAATAGACAAAATAATAAGCTTCAATATTTGTAAGATGTACGCTATCGAATTTGCCATATTTGCCATATTGGATTATAAATAGTTGATTTTTTTTCGTATCGAATCAACTTCAAATTCGAATTTAGTAACAATGGTATAAATCGAATTTAGTAACAATGGTATAAACATGTAGGAACATTATTTGTAAGGGCTATTACAATACAATTGGCCAAGGTTTTTTATAAACTAATTTAATTGTTTGAGTTTGAGGAAAGGGTGTGGTAGAAACATGAAGGTAACTAACATTATTTTTTGTTGTTGTGCAATCGGACAAGAAAGATACATAATTCCTCCAACGCAAACCAACGGCACGACCTTTTTCAATAGCTAATAGTCCTGCAAAAACCAAACACAAATCACTAAAACAAGTCAGGATAGAAAAATCAAAAACAAAAATGAAAAACAAAAAATGACTCATGTTATACCTTAAAAATTCCTCTAGCTCAACAATTACCAAAACATCTGCAAACGAACCGCTGAACAACTACAAACTTATTGTCGAATAACTACCGAAAATTCTAAGAAGGACTCACGGTGGACATATATATACAAATTTTCGACCAAAAAATCTTGTTCAACCAAAAAAATATTTTGGGGGAAAAAGTGTAGCCGTCGGATTTCCCCCCACCAGCTAAAAATGTGTTGGACCATTGCCATTAGTTTAAATGGCTAATTTTTCAACTGAAAAATAAATTTAGTTTCTTGGCACAAAAACAACTGCGGCCAAAAAAATATTAAATAGTTCAGCCGAAATTCCGCCAAAAAATTAATTAGTTTGGTTTAAAAACCATAAACATTAATTTTCGCGAAAAATTCACACAAAATCATAACCCAACTTCATATTTTCCCTTAAAAAAAAAAATTAAACTATATCCGGTTAACACTAAAAAAATCTTGTTTTCTTCCCAAATTATACTTTTACTTCAGTAAGTATTTCAAAATTATAATATATATTTGAAGTTATTATTATTAATAAACCACTATCATATGAGAATTCACGTGAATGATGTGAAAAAAAACAATTAACCTTAGTGTCACCCTCACCCTAAATGACTAGCCTAAAATCGTTATTTTAGGTATGGATTTGTAACCTCGGATGATACCTTGTTCACCGTTACTAAAAAGGAATTTCGTCCTTGCACATGACCCCTATAGCACTTATATCAAGTGTGTATGGATGAAATTATGTATGCATACTTATATTTATATATATATATAAAAGTAGGATGAACCCTCTAGCACTTATATCAAGTGTGTATGGATGAAATTATGTATGGATACTTATGTTTATATATATATATATAAAAGTAGGATAAGAAAAACTTTAATGTTGAGATAATCACATTTAGAACCATATTGTGAGTTCCCAATAGTGTGTTAATCCTCGATAAAAATAATAGAAATTTAATTAAATAGAGACACTCTTTACTTGGAAACGATATACACATATAATAATTTTTAATGGTATTCACACGTGGTTAACAAGTGTGATATAAAAACAATTAAATATTTCTCTTGTATACTCATATTATATATATATATTCCGATGAAAAATTATTACAAATTATAAAAATATTTTTAAAGTTTTAAATTTACAAATTATTATTTTAAATATTAAAAATTTAATATTTATTTTTTTGGTTAATAATATAATAATTTAATAAAAATATGTTTCCAAAAAAGTAAATTATTATTACACAATTTAATTTAAATCACAATTATTCCCTTAACATAAATATTTATTTATTGAATGTCTAAACTTTAAATTTACTTTTAAAAAATATAGTTTTTTATTATTTTAATTACATTTTAACTGAATTTAAGTGACAAAATCCACACTTTTTAAAATTATTAAGAATACTTTCAATATAATTTTCATTAAATCTGACTAGAAAACAGAATGTTATTTTCTTTGTTATTTTCTTGATTTGTTAGGAAAGAAAATTGATTTCAATAATTTTACATTAAATAATATATACCTTATTAGTCCCTGCCTGGGACTATTAGCGTTCGATACGCAGTCAACTGGCTATTAGTTGATGCGTTGACCGCAAATATGCACTGGTTATTTACTAGTTAACCAAAGTTTTGGCTGCGCAGTTTCCTCGCAAAATATTTTTAGCCAAAGTTTTTGTTTGGAGGTCTTATTGCCGGCCTCACGTCGCCCGATGCGCTCAACTTGCGCTCAACTCAATTTATCCTAAGTTCTCCCTGCGCTCTTTCGCGCAACTTAATTTAGCCTAAGTTTTTTATCCTAAGTTTTCTTTGCTGCCTGTTGCTCCGTGCCTTCACCGGAATCCATTTGTTGCATGCCGCAAGAAAGCTGGCTTGGCAGCTCCGTGGCTTGGGTTCATCATTATCATCAGAGGCTGTCTTGTTTCCGTCTGTTAACGGAACCTGCTCGCTGGTAGGCCCGCAGGCGGAAGGCAATTCCGGCATAAAAGAATCCTCCACAAAGGTCGAGAGCCATTCCAGGTCCGCAAGGGTGTCCATCTGTTAAAAAAATAAAACAAGAAATACAGTCAGACAAACGAAAAAGCCAAAGAACCAAAGAAACCGCTAAACAAAAAAAAATTGCCCGAAAATTCGAAAACTTACAGGAACGCAGAGCTCGGCAGCAGGAAGCTCCTCTGTAACTTGGGTTACCGAAGAATAATTCGCTTCGGCAGAACCAGCCGAGACCTCTGTAGACTCTGAGCTATTCTCCTCGTCGTTCTGAATAGGGGCCCCAATGTCGTCATTTGAAAAGTCGAGGAGGTCGTATATGTGAAACGCCTCCCCGACGGCACCCCAAGCCTCGGAGCTATCCGGACAGTAGAGCGGGGCAGTCTGGAAATCCATAGAAAAAGGCCTTTGGGCGGAAAAATGAGAACAAGCCGAACAAACCTCTTCTCCCGGGTTTCGAACGCCGGACCTCTATTCTGCGCATTAAACCATGAGGATTTGTGAGAAGGGGCTGTAAAGAATCGCCATGTAAATCACTCAGTCAAGACTTCATGTAAACACACACACACACCATATGACTCTCTAAAGAAAAAGGAAAAAAAGGAATCCCTCAACAGGTGCCGTCATGCATGGTAGTACTACAATTCAATACGCCGTCACACTGCTTGCGTGAATTAAATTCAACAAACTTTTTAACATTTCATTTCTCCCCTTCAAACAAAAATCAAAAGGGGCGACAAAACAGACACAATACAGAGAGCTCAAGCCGAGTGCTCCTGAAAACCCACCTTCAAATAAAATAGCACACAACACACAGAGCAATACACAGCCAGTACCGGCCTCTGGTATTACCTCCATTAAAGCTTTTTAACAGAGATTGTTCATGGTTTCCGGTTAAAAGAAGAGAATAGCAGAGCAGGAATTAATTCATTCATTCATGTCCCTTTAATGATCATAATAATAATAATACCTGGTGGGTTTGCTTTGATTCGAAGTCACGCGTGGGTAAGAATGTGAGGAGGGATGGAAGTATTGAGCAATGGAGAGTCAGGCCGGCAGCGAGGCAGAGTTAAAGAAAGTCCGTGTGGAATAAGCGTTAATGGAAGACTGTTGTTTTGTTTTCTAACACTGTTACTTAATACTATTCTAAGCATACAGAGCAAGCCAGCTTGGACCGCATCCACAGGTCGACGGATTCATTCAAAGCCTTTATTTACTCTAATTTGCACCCCCGGGCAGGGACTACCGCTACGGCAGTAGCTCCCTTGTTAGTATCACACTTTAGTTTTATATAAATTAAAGCTATGATCCTATTTTTACATATACATCGTTTTATACTAGCAATTATAGAAGGATTTTCCAATTTTTTTACAAAAATAATGAGCCTGCAATAAATTTAATCGTTGAAATGGAAATTGCTGCTAATGGATGCTATTTATTTATACCACTCTCTATGATAAGGACAACAATGTTATTTTCCAGTTATGGCTCCCCAGTTTCGCTTTCCCATTTTTGCAACTAAAGTGATGGTGAGAGGACACATGTGGGCAGGTTTCCCATGGACTGAAATTTTCTCACAACTCTTTTCGCACCTCAGCCTTATAACTGTTCCCATATTGGTTTTTCGAACGTTGTACAGCTCACTCATTTTAATTTGGGAGACGATGCCCTTACAGTACACTGATATTATGCCGACCCTCCGATGTTTTAGGGCTGGGAATCCAATTAATTTTGTACGGAATGTGGTGATTGGCGCAATTATAGGGATTAATCGATTTTCTTTCTCATGGTGAGGAAACCTGGTATTTCTATAATATGTCCCGGGCCAAGTCTCTACACGACGCAGCATATCGGTTAGTGAAGTATTCATTCAAAGCAGGCAGGGGTATAGTATTGATTAATTTAAAATTACATATTAGTTAGATGTTTATTGTTTGTCTGATTGGTTGGCCTTTTAAATGATGTAATTATATGTGTCAGATTGTTAACTTTAATTTCAAATGGTAACCGTTGATTATTTGAATAAAGATAATTATGTATTAATGGTTATGTCAATTAATTATTGGTCTATTTTATATTTTTATTATAATATTCAGTAAATGTGAATATGTTTAAAATTTTTGCTCATATATCACAATTGATTAAAAGTAAACAGATTAGAGACATATTATTTTTCAAATTTTATAATTAAAAAAATTATATGGACATAAATCATATTTAGTTAGTTGTTTGTTAAATATATAATTAAGTTAAATATATAATTTTGTAAAGGATCAAAATTAAGTTTATGAGAAAAATTTTTGGCGTAAATCATATAATCTTACATTTGTCAACGTGTTATGAACCAATTAGTGTGGTTCATCGTCAGGACAAGTTGAAGAATCAGATCTAGGCTACAAGTTAAATAGTTAGAGCCAGACCTTCAAAAGCTATATTTCACCAGGGAATGGCTAAATTGACCCACTAATGGCTATTTTTGACTTGGAAACGGCTAGCAGTATAGGAACACCTTAATTAAAAATTAAAATAGGTTAAAGATAAATTCAGATTCAGTTAAATTAACCATTTGAAATTTGTTTGGACCCCCTATATTGGTGAAACTGGGCGCTCTATTAATCAGAGGATTAGTGAGCACACAGCTGACCTTAAGCATAGGAGAACCAAGTCTTCTGCACTTGTAGAGCATGTGGAGAAAACCATCATCATGTTTGTATTGAAGAGGCCAGTGTCATTGCTAGGGTTTCTCAATTCCATCTCCGAAAATTTACAGAAGCCCTTGAAATTGAAAAAAGGCCAAGCAATCTTAATAGAGAGGACGGCTGGAAGATCAGTAGTTGCTAGGTCCCAACCCTTTCTTCATAGTCGTGTTCTTCCATTCCACCCTCTTGTTTTTTATTGCTTGTTTTTAGGTTCCCCTTGTTATCCTTTAACCTTACCTTTTTTTATCATAGTTCTCTGTTCCCCTATGAGATTTTGTTTATATATTTTCAAATAGTTTTTTTTTTTTTTTGAAATATAAATTCTCATTATATTAAACTTGAAAATAACAATTCTAACAATAAGATTTTATCTTTATTTTATTTTTA
>APFE030962431.1:50922-104136 GCA_000404065.3 Pinus taeda | reverse complement strand
TGTTGTTGTGATTCTACAGGTCCCTTTTGAAGCTGAGCAGACAAAGAGCAAGCAGCAAAACTCTATCAAGAAGGAGAGGGAATCGAGCACAAGACTCAGGTTGGCCCTCTTGTTTCTCCTCTCGTCTATTTTCATAAAAGGAATCAATAGTAGACTTTGATTGTTTGTTTCTAAGATAGCCACACATCTTAGTGAGAATAGCAACATCCGTGTGGACACTATTCCAATTTTTTCATTCGTTGCATATGTCGAACCTACTCGAATCATTCGTTGGATATGTCGACGGAGCAAGTCGTAGCTCGCAGAATCTGTCTTCTGTGGCATGGGTCATTTTCAATCCCAACAGCGAGCTAGTAAGTTTCAGAGGATTATGTATTGGTCGATCTACGAACAATATCGCTGAGTACAACACATTAATAGAACTCCTTTCTGATGCCATCGCACATGGTATATGCCGACTTGTCGTCAGGCTAGACTCATAGCTCATCATTCTACAACTCACCCGCATCTATGCTGTACAAAATCCAACTATCTATCGCATGTTCCTAAGGGTCAAAATTTTGGAAAGACAGTTTGATTTCATCCAATATCAACATATTTCTATAATTTTAAACACATTAACAGATTCATTGGCAAATTATGTGTTAGATAGACATTTGCAACATTTATAAAAAGAAGCATCACATCAATGTATGCAGCAGGATGATGTAACTTAACCAAAATAAAGCTCCGAAAATCAAAAATATATTTCATAACTGTTTATGGTCTGTACATAATGTTCTGTAGCCAAGACAAAATTTGTCAAATTGCCCAAAATTCAAAATGCTAGGGGGCACCCTAGTCTAATGGTGTTGGTGATAACAGGTCACTGCCTGTGCAATCATGCGTAAGAGGCTAGTCCATTGACTCGGTACTCCAGTGGTTTGTCGTTGCAACTGCAAGGTAGTTTGTCGGTCCTCACATCTGGGATGCCAAGGGTAAGACCCTCGATTTGGTCCTGTAGTGCTGAAAGAGTCTCGGCCACATGAAGGTTGCGAAGGATAGCCCTCCCAACTGCTTCTCCTGCTAGAGCGTCCTTTGGGTCTCTGCGGCGTACTGCTGGTCGAACTGTTCCAATGTCTGCATGAGCACATGAGTTTTGCTTAGTCTTGATTAAAGAATATAAGAACATTATAAAGAACAATGAACAGAGATATGGTCAGAAGAATTACCCATGGGACCCCACTGCTCTCCAACTGGCAGCACCAAATCCGGATCACCTCGGAAATCCATACCAGTATATGGGAACTTGGCATAGACCATCTCCTGATGGTCGAACCGCTCTAAGAAGGTCTCAGAGAACGAAATTTGGGGTTGGCTCGTGTGCCGAGACATGGGATCAACCCATCTTTGCATCCGTGGTTCTGTCGGTGGAGGTAGGCCAAGTGATATGTACTGTGGCTGCATTAGTGGGATTTTCTCCAAGGCGAAAGTGGTCAAAATGGAACCATAACCAAAGTTCTTGGATCTTCCGCTTTTCACCTTGGTCAATTGTTCTTTCATCACAGAGAGTATTGCATCACACCAATTGAATACCTTCGTTCAAGGCATTCCAGAGCATACTGCATGTAAGATCTGTTGGCTATGTGGAGAGCAGAACTACTAGCTAGTCTAGTGAAAGTGAATAGGATGGTCTGCAAGGGCTGGTTAGTGACGTCTTAGATGTTGATCTTGTCGTTTGTACTCGGCTGAGATCCCTCTCTGCAATGCTGGTTAATGTACTCCCTTACAGACTCACCCCCACGTGGGGAGCCTGATAATGAGAGAGGGGCACCGTGCCTCGATAAGCTGGTTAGAAAATAGATGTCCACGATTGTTAAGGGGATCGATTTTCCCCTAATCTAGAATACCTGGTTGATAGGATCCCAGGCATTGATGAAATATTGCAATAAACTGATTTTTTGCCTCATGCTCGAGATACGGAAAAACTTCAACAAGCCATAGTTTCGTAATGCAGCTATTGTGCCCGATCATGTAAAGCAACATCGTCCTCTTCTTCATGCTTGTGTTCTTGCCATGTGACAACCATTTTGCTCTGATGAATCTCTGAAAAACAAACAAGAGAAGAGTCAGGATCTTCATTTGGTGAAAACAGGCAAAAATTCATGAGGAAACGTGCAAAAACTTTCCTCCCTGCGCCCATTGCACCCTAGTAAGTGTTTTAGGAGCGATGCATACTGACTAGTCAGTGGGAGATTAGTATGCATCGCACCTTTTGATTAAGGAAGGGTGTGATGCTGCAGGGCGAGTTCTTCAAACCCCATGGGCTCAGTAGAACAGGGAAATGAGCTCAGAGTCCAAAATGAAAGGCATGCAATGAAGAGCAGAAGTTTAGCTCCTACCTGGTCCGAACGGCGTCGAGAATCGTCCACAGAATCTCCCAGAATTTGTTGGTGAAAATCAGGGGGAAAAGCACCTCCAGAGCTCCAACAAACCAAATTCAGATGAAATGGTAAGGTGAGAGGTAAAAGTCACTTTTAATTTACTATGCACGTAATTCAAGTAAACTATTAGTGTTTTGACTCATTTATCATGCATATGTTTTCATTTCTATTCGTTTGATGAAGCAGATGAACAGGTAGTACTATCTTTGAAAGAACAAAATGTTAATGGTGAATCAAAGACTCAATGACCATGATGGCGAGCAATGTTGTCGTAGGGTTCAAGCTCGTTAAAAAATAAACTCTCCATGAGCAGTTTTACTACATAGTTCATGCTCGTTCAAAAATAAACATAAGTCATGAGCAAGTGTTTCTCCCCACGTTTAAGCTCGTTAAAAAATGAACAGGTAAATAACCATTATGAATGACTTATCACCAGCTTTTGAGCCTTGGTCATGTTCTCGCCATCACCTCCACTCTCTTTTTAGCCGATCATTCACCCCCATATGATTGTTTACCCCTTCGAGGGACATCTACAAAGAGTGATTCTGCTAGCCATCCTTGTAACACTGCCATGATTGGAAAATTCCAAGCCTTACCTGGAATCAGCTGCTACCCGAAACCATCACTCGCTCCTCGAAAATGAGTCTTCTTTAAGCTCTTTTCACCTGACTCATAAAATATGAAAAGATTTCCGAGTGATTGGCCTCTCGGGCTCGTTCAAAGGCATCAAGAGTGCTATCCCTCCTCTAGATTTTAATCTTTTTGGACCTGAGGGATTATTACACAAAAATATCGAGCGCTTGTCTTGTTCGGTTCGTTAAAACTATCGAAAATTCATCCCTTTTGTATTATTTTACGCTTTTTTGGACTTAAGGGATTATACAACGAAAAATAATCTTTGGAGTCTTCTTTCTATTTCTTTCACACTCTCTAAAATTGAAAGAGGCAGAGTTATCTTTGTCGTTAAACTCATTAAACTAAATAGTGAAAAACTTGTCCAACAGAACGAGAACGAGTTTCACTGTCGCTAGGCTCGCTAAAACATAGCGACAGGTTCGCCCGAAGGGCGGATTATAGAACAAGCATATGTTATCCTCCTCAAGCTTGAAAAAAATAAAGAGGTACTTGTTAGCAATGACTAGGGAAAATTGGGAAGAAAATAAGAAGAAACTTTATTGGTAGCAAGTCGCTCTTGAACATGACACTTTCCTTCCGCATCCATGCCGGGTTGGGTTGTTCCATTCACTGGTCATCACCATTAGTCCATCACACCATTCATCTTTGGGTTTAACGCTACCAATCCATCGTCAGTGTCACCGATATGTTCAAGAGAAGTCATTCAGACATTTCACCTGTGTCTCACCCACTGCAATACATTCATGCTCCATTCCTTCATGACCGCCACCCTGAACCCTGTATCGTCAGTTTGTTTTCACCTCCAAAATCATTTGCTTCGTTCTGTGTCGTTGATGTGGGATTCATTAAGGCCCTCCTGCGATGGGTCGCTTTTTGTCGACATCAGCTCATTATCCAAGAAGTTGACTTAGGAACAACCCTTTCAGTACTTTGAAGCTTGCATGCCTCAATGGCAAGTTTCTCACTTTCGGCGACAGGTTTACATCAATGACCTTCGACCGAGAGATTTTGCATGGTGTTCGATGCCAAGTCCCTTTTGTCACACCACGTAGATTGTACTGTAGTACCTTGAGGGTCATTGTAATTATTGGTGATTCCTCTCATGCATGTTAACAGCTTACATCATTAGTTGGTAATCAGGCGATGTCTTTCCATGTTCGACTCCAAAACATTTTTCACATCAATCAACTTGTACTCCGAGTGAAGATCGGTCGAGTTTGAAGACCCCGGATCTAGTTTCATCCATTCGGGCTACGATATATTTAGGAATATAAAAACATCCAGTGTACATCATTGCCGAACAGATGATCATCCAAATCAAAGGATGATGTGTCCATATCATCAGTCTGTCACGCAGACGATTGTCTATCCTATGTACATGAAAATGAGTTTATAAAGTTGAGTATGGGAATGCCTGCCTCAGCTAGATCATGAAAAAATGTTGTCATATAATGTATTGTATTGTATCTTATTACAGGTCACCTCCCAGCTCAGAAAAACTTCAGATCCTCATAGTAAAGCATTTCACCCGACATCAAAAACGATTAACGACATCATGCTTTAGGGGGCAACTGTTATAGAAATTTTTAGGCACTTCAACCCCAATCACAAATGTCCATAAACTGAGGGCTCTTAAATCCCTAAGAGGGTTTCTTCACTGCCTAAAGGAACAAGGTCAACTGATTACATCATCTCCTAGAAATTCTCCACTGAAAACTGCTCATAAATGGTCAAAACTGGACCATACTGAAAGCTCCATGCAGGGGGTGCGATGCATATCACCTTCCCAATGTACAGGGTGCAACGCATACTGTTTTTCTCCTCTGTAGGGTGCGATAGTCGGAAACGGACAAATGGAAGGGACCAAAATGTGAGGTGGAAGATCATGGAATCTTCCAAAAGCTTCCCCTCTCACACTTGCCACTCCATTTTCAGCCAAGGATGAATAAGAGATCTTCATTCTCCAATTGGAAGGAAGAACTATCAGAGAAAAGACACTAATCAAGATCCCAAAAGATGACTCACCTCTTTGTAATCATCTATATATGGATCCCTCATCACAGAGATCCAGAGGCTAGAATTTTGTAATCTATAGAGAAGTGTTGTCAATATTCTTGTGTATGTTCACAGTGTTGGGTGAATTTTCTTTGCTTGAGGTGAAAGAAGGGCTTCTTAGCTGGAGGATGATGTTGGGTTAGAGCTTCTCATGGTTGTAATCCTCTTGCTACTTTTATCTGAATAAAGTTATTCTTGTTTCCTTCCATATCCTGGTGTTCTTGTTTATATATGCTTGTATATGGTTAATGTACATCTGATCCTGCATTATTTGTGAATTTAGATCCTTGTTTCTTGCATAGTAGTATCTTGTTGTGATTCTACAGGTCCCTTTTGAAGTAGAACATACAAAGAGCAAGCAACAAAACTCTATCAAGAAGGAGAGGGAATCGAGTGCAAGACTCAGGTTGGCCCTCTTGGTTCTCCTCTCATCTATTTTCATAAAAGGAATCAACAGCAGACTTTGATTGTTTGTTTCTAAGATAGCCACACATCTTAGTGGGAATAGCAGCATCTGTGTGGACACTATTCCTGTATAACAGCTAGCAGGTCTGGAGAGAGGCCATGCAAGAGGAGTATTCTTCTATCATGAAGAATGATGTTTAGGAGGTGGTGTCGAGGCCTGAGGGCAAATCCGTGGTTGCTTCCAGATGGCTTTATAAGGTAAAGCATGCTGCAGATGGCAACATTGAGAAATTCAAAGTGAGGTTTGTGGCTAGAGGGTTCTCCCAGGTAGAGGGAGTTGATTATGAGGAGACCTTTGCTCGCGTGGCTCGATATACTTCGATCCGCTCCATCATATTGATAGCAACAGAGATGGGTTGGAAGATCCACTAGATGGATGTGAGGACTGCATTTCTCAATGGCTTCATACAGGAGGAGGTATACATTGAGCAGCCACAGGGCTTTAAGGTGCATGGGAAGGAGTCCCATGTGTGCAGATTGAAGAAGGCCCTTTATGGCCTGAAGTAAGCTCCCAGAGCTTGGTACTCCAGGATAGATACCTATTTGCAGGGGATGGGTTTAACAAAGAGTGAGGTAGATTCGAACCTTTACTATATTGTGATAGGTGTGGAGCCTCTCATTCTGGTGCTGTATGTGGATGACTTGATCATTACAGGTGCAGAGAGACTCATAGAGCACTGCAAGAGAGATATTGCGGTGGAGTTTGAGATGCATTACTTTTTGGGTTTGGAGGTGTGGCAAGAGGAGGGACATTTCTTCCTGGGGCATGGGAAGTATATTGTGAACATCCTTAGTAGATTCCACATGGAATATTGTTGACTCATGTCGACACCGATGATTACCAACTGGAAGAAGTTGCATGCTTCGGATTCCGAGTTGGTGGATTTCACATTGTAGAGGCAGCTAATTGGTTCCTTGATGTATTTGGTCAACACTAAGCTAGATATTTGTATTGCAGTCAACACGACGAGTCAGTTTATGTGTGAGCCTAGGAAGGTTCACTGGGTGGCTGCAAAACACATTTTGCGGTACTTGCAGGGTACAGTGGATTATGGTTTGGACTACAAGCAGGGAGATGGACTGAGATTGGAAGGATACACTAAGTTTGATTGGGCAGGTTATGCTTCTGATAGGAAGAGCACTTCAGGGTGTTGTTTTGGGTTGGATTCGGCAATAGTGTCATGGTTCAGCCGGAAGCAGCAGTCAGTAGCACTGAGTTCAGCAAAAACAGAGTATATGGTAGCCAGTCTAGCTAGTTGTGAGGCCATCTGGCTTTGCAAGATGTTGTTTGGCTTATTTAGTCAGCCGCTGAGACCTTCAGTGATTCACTGTGATAATCAAAGTTGCATTAAACTCACGGAGAATCCAGTATTTCATGACAGATCAAAGCATATTGGGTCAGATATCATTTCATCAGAGACTATGTTCAGAAGGGAGCTGTGAACCTTGAGTATATTTCCACTGATGAGCAGGTTGCAGATATTCTTACCAAAGCCTTACCACAGGGAAAGCATGTCTACTTCAGAGACAAGATGGGTGTGGTGAGGAACACCTTCCTCGGTAAGAAGGAGTGTTGAAATTTGGTACCGGAGGATAGGTGGTTCCTTAAGGCTTTGATCTTTAGCCTAGGGAAAAGTGTCCAAAAGAATTTAATTTTTCTCCTAAAGTGACTTTCTAATTTTTATAAATTTAAATCTAATTTAAAAGTGACTTTAAGTGATAAAGTTACTAAAGTCTAATTTTAAAGTGACTTCTATAAAGTCAGTGAAAAGTTAGAAAGGAAAAGTGACTTTGGAAATGAATGACTAAGTGGGTCTTTATTAAAGTGGGGTGAATTAAAAAATAGAAAGTGAGATTTAAATGAGTATTTAATCTCAGCCATAGATCTAAATCTATTTCAGCCATTGGATTTAGGGATAACCCAAAAGTCACTTAGGGTTGGATTAAGGGAGGAAAAATAGGAAAAAGATCATTCATTCTTACATGAGCAGATTGAGAGAAAGAGAGTAAGGGAAATTTCTGGACAAGGAGGAGAAGGAGGCAACAACTTGGCACACATACCAAGGCAGCATTTAAGCAAATCCTTACAGCTGAATGAGCAAGTAGAAAAAGACATATTTTTGCTGAGCAAATAGTAAAAGACAGATTAGTTTTTGCATAGAAATTGAGGCAACTGATTTTTTTGCACAGAAATTGAGGCAGTTGATTTTCTGCACAAAAATCAAGGTCTGTCCGTACAGTCCATCCGGATGTCCGTACAGTCCATACAACAATTTTCCAGCTTGACTGTGAGGCAGGAAAAAGAGATAAGTTGTAAATTTGGTTGTTGATTTTTTGCTGAATATTTTCTCACTGTAAAAAAGGCATTTTCTAGAAATAAAGAAGAGCTCTCAAATTGGTTTTCCCCAAGAGTTGTAGGGGGTTTTTCCACGATCACATTGACCAAAAATCACAGTGTTCAAATGTGTTAAATGATTGTTTGTTACTGCTAATTTTTTTTATTTCTACATTTTCAACATTCTGAAAATTTTTCAGAATTTGTGTTTTCAGCAAAAGTTTATTTTTTTCAGTTGTTAAATGTATAGATATGGGAAAGGGCATTTAACTATATGGGAGAAATAAGGTAAAACTGAAAACCGGGGTGGGAAAACAGAATTTTTTTCAAAAAATAGAAAGTTAGATTTAAATGAGCATTTAATCTCAGACCTAGATCTCAATCTATTTCAGCCATTGGATTTAGGGATTCTCCAAAAGTCACTTAGGGTTAGATTAAAAGAGGGAAAAGAGGAAAATGTCATTTATTCTTTCAAGAGCAGATTGTGAGAAGGAGAGCAAGGGAGATTTCTGGACCGTGAGGAGAAGGAGGCAGCAACTTGGCACACATTCCAAGGCAGCGTTTCAACAAGTCCGTATAGTTGAGTTAGCACACATCGAAAGGCAGATTTTGGGCACGATTTTCTAAAAAGACCGTACAGCAGTTTTGGTTCAGATTCTAAGGAGGTCGTATAACAAGTTATCACAAAAATCGAGGAGCAGAAAATCTGAAGTTTGCTGGCACGTTTTTTCAAGGGAGGCCATACAGCGAGTGGTTGTACCTTGGCACACTTTTCTAGGCAAAAATCCATGTAGCTATACTATTGTTTTCTACACAAATCGAGGAAAACTGTACAGCAGCATTTATGGCAGCTTGCATGTTTTTGTAGGTAGTCCGTACAACAACATTTAAGGCTGAAATTTGGGCACAAAAATCAAGGAGACCGTACAACATTTATTATTGTTCTATTTTTCTGTTTGCAAGCTTTTGCAGTTGGCTGTGAGGCATGGAAAACGAGATAAGTTGTAAAAGTTTGCTTGCTAATTTTTTGCTGAATATTTCTCTCATTCTAAAAAGCATTTTCCATAAATAAGAAGGAGCTTTCGAACTGATTTTCCCCAAGAGTGGTAGGGGGTTTTTCCAGGGTCACCTTGACCAAAAATCACTGTGTTTAAATGTGTTGAATAACTGTTTGTATGTGCTGATATTTATTTCTGCATTTTCCAGCATTCTGTAATATTTCCAGAATTTGTGTTTTCAGCAAAATTTATTTTCCAGTTGTTGAATGTATGGATATGGGAAAGGGAATTTAACTATTTTGGAGAAATAAGGTGAAACTAAAAACCGGGGTGGGAAATGAGAAATTTCTACATGGTATTAGAGCTTGAGTGCTGGAGTGTAGTTTGGTACAGCAAGGAGAAAAATTACAGCCTGCTGATTTTTCACTCAGAAAATTCTAGCAAGCTTATTTTTCACAAACAACAGTTTTATCTTTACTACAACAGTGCTATTTTTCAGTTTTAGGACAGCAAGATGTCATTGGGATTGAGGGTGCAGGATAGGTTGGATGGGAATACCAATTACAGTGTTTGGAAGGAGTGAATGCAGAGTATCTTTGACGAGGCAGAAGTCTGGGATATTATGGTGCATACCACACAGAACCCTCTTATTGTGCCTACTGATGCTACTCAGTTGACTGCTTTTAATAAAAAGAACAACAAGGGTAAGAGACTGATTCCAGATGGAGTCAAAGACCATTGCATTCCTCATGTGAGAGGAAAGAGAAATTCCCATGAGATGTGGACAACATTGTCTAATCTCTACCAGAGTACCAACGAGAACTGAAAAATGGTCCCGAAGGGGAAGTTGAAGACCATTAAGATGGGTAATGATAGTGCAGTTGGATATCTCACAAAGATTACTAATGTGAGAGATGAGTTAGCAGCAGTTGGAGAGGTCATTCCACCCATTGAGTTGGTGCGGATTGGTGAATGGCCTCCCCCATTCATGGATGAACTTTGCTGATGGGGTTTGTGCACGTGAGACCCTTCCCACAAGGGAGAGGTTTTGGGATGATTGCATTCAGACAGAGATCAGGAAAGGTCAGCTTGGGGCAGCCAAGCCAATTGACCAGGATGAGGATGTAGCACTGTTGACAGGAGGCAAGAAAGGCAAAGGGAAGAAGTAGGCTTCCACAAGCAATGGTGGGGGAAAAGGCAAAGGTAAAGGTAAATAGCGTAACACATAGAAGGACTATTCCAAGGTGAAGTGTTGGAATTGTCAAAAGATGGGACACTATGTAGTTGTGTGTTCGGAGAAGAAGATGAAGAAGGGGAAGAACCAGAGCATGGAAACTTCAATAGAGGTTGAGGAATTTGCAGATCATTTTGACTAGGAGTTTGGGTTCACTGCGTGTGAGTCCTCTAGTGCAAGATCACCTGCCACACAAGTTCAGCGGGAGCATGATTTTCCCTTGATTATCGAAGCATCTTCGAGTATCTGGTATGTGGACAGTGGGGCTTCACATCACATGACATGAGTCCATGAGTACTTCTTAGAGCTTTCAGAGAGTGGCACTGATATAGAGGTCGTACTCGGTGATGATAGAGTTGTTAGAGCAGTCAGTGTGGGGACACTAACATTTTAGAGGGAGTCCAAACCTCCCTTGAAGGTGTCAGATGTTCTTTACGTGCCGGGGATGAGGAAGAACCTCATATCCATCTCAGCCTTGGACGAAAGAGGATATGAGGTATTGTTCAGGGGAGGACAGGTGTTGATGTATCCCATGGGCACTCCAGTTGATTCAACTAGAGTGATAGGTGTATGCCATGCAAAGATGTACAAGTTTTCATTCCAGCCCCTTTTGGCACTGAGCAATAGTATCAACAGCAAAGCTAGCAGTTCTAAGTTGTGTGAGATTTTGCACCACAAGATGGGGCATATGTATCATGGAGCCTTGAGGACCTTGCGGGAGATCACTACAGGTGTGTCAGATTTCAGTACTGATCACTTTGATACTTGCAGAGCATGTGTGATGGGCAAGTTTGCCAAATCCCCTTTTCCCAAGAGTGAAAGTAGAGCGACTGGGATACTTGATTTGATTCATTCTGATGTGAGCGGTCGAATGTCTCATGTTTCCTAGAGTGGATATGAGTACTATGTTTTATTCATTGATGATCACTCCAGGAGGACCTAGATTTATTTCTTAAAGACCAAGAGTGAGGTCTTCAAGCGGTTTCAGGAGTTCAGAGCTTATGGAGACACAGACAGGTCAGAAGGTCAAGTCCCTGAGGTCGGACAATGGGGGAGAGTAAACCCTTGGAGAGTTTGATGACTATTTTGTGGAGGTAGGCATTAGGAGGGAGTTCACTGTTCCTTACAACCCCCAGTAGAACAGGGTTGTGGAGAGGAAGAACAGATCCATCAGAGGGGCTGCCAAAGCCATGTTACATGATCAAGGGTTGCCATTATTCTTGTGCGCAGAGGCTTGCAACACAACTATTTATTTGCAGAACAGGAGTCTGCATCATGCCTTGGGGCACATGACTCTGGAGGAGGCCTTTTCTGGGAAGAAGCCTAATATTGGTCATCTTCGTATCTTTGGGTGCATTACATACTCCTACATACCCAAGGAGAAGAGGACCAAAGTAGATCCCACCGGAGAGAAGGGTATCTTTGTGGGCTACAGTGAGACCTCAAAGGCCTTTCGGATTTACATTCCTGCACAGAGGAAAGTTGTTGTCAGGCGAGATGTGAAGTTCGAGGAGGACAGGGCCTTTACGAGGTCATGGGAGTTAAAGTATCTGGATTAGCTAGACCCTCAGAAGCAGTTGAGTCAATCACAGTGATCCAATGGGAAGGGATCGGGAGGATCCAGAGGTACATCTATGACAATGTCAGTTCCGTCAGTGAGAAGTGGCTCGTCGAGCCAGAGGGGTGGTGCTCCGGGCAGCATGCAGAGCAGTCCACAGAGTAGTTCACTAGGGATTCCACTGATGGACAATTCACACGGTACCTCAGCTTCTATATGTTCAGGTGCAGACAGGAGGACAACAGACAGACAGTCAGGAGTTCAGGCTCCTGATGATGATGATGAGGAGGAGTTTCATTCTCCAATGGGAGAAGTATGCTCACGGAAGAGGAAGCCCAAGTGGCTTCAGGACACCTTGAGAGATGCCACATCTGTTGCTAAGCCTAAGAGGCCGATCAGAGAGAGTAGACCACCTGAGAGGTTTTGTAGCTATATGGAAATGGCTACCAGCATCCTTGACTCTGAGCCTTCTAGCTATGGGGAGGCAGCTAGCCAGCAGGTCTAGAGAGAGGCCATGCAAGAGGAGTATTCTTCTATCATGAAGAATTATGTTTGGGAGGTGGTGCCGAGGTCTGAGGGAAAATCCGTGGTTACTTCTAGATGGCTTTACAAGGTAAAGCATGTTGTAGATGGCAGCATTGAGAAATTCAAAGTGAGGTTTGTGGCTAGAGGGTTCTCCCAAGTAGAGAGAGTTGATTATGAGGAGACCTTCACTCCCGTGGCTCGATATACTTCGATCCGCTCCATTATATCGATTGCAACAAAGATGGGTTGGAAGATCCACCAGATGGATGTGAAAACTACATTTCTCAATGGCTTCATATAGGAGGAGGTGTACATTGAGCAGCCACAAAGCTTTGAGGTGCATGGGAAGGAGTCCCATGTGTGCAGACTGAAGAAGGCCCTTTATGGCCTGAAGCAAGCTCCTAGAGCTTGGTACTCCAGGATAGATACATACTTGCAAGGGATGGGTTTCACAAAGAGAGAGGTAGATCCGAACCTTTACTATATTTTGATAGGTGAGGAGCCTCTCATTTTGGTGTTTTATGTGGATGACTTGGTCATTATAGGTGCAGAGAGACTCATAGAGCACTGCAAGAGAGATCTTGCAGTGGAGTTTGAGATGAAGGACATCAGCTTGATGCATTACTTTTTGGGTTTGGAGGCGTGACAGGAGGAGGGGCATTTCTTCCTGGGGCAGGGGAAGTATATTGTGGACATCCTTGGCAAATTACACATGGAGGATTGTAAAACCATGTCAACACCAATGATCACCAACTGGAAGAAGCTACATGCTTCGGATTTCGAGTTGGTGGATCCCACATTGTACAGGCAGCTGATTGGTTCCTTGATGTATTTGGTCAACACTAGACCAGATATTTGTTTTGCAGTCAACACGATGAGTCAATTTATGTGTGAGCCTAGGAAGGTTCACTAGGTGGCTGCAAAAACACATTTTGCGGTACTTGCAGGGGACAGTGGATTATGGTCTGGACTATAGGCAGGGGGATGGAGTGAGATTGGTAGGTTATACTGATTCTAATTGGGCAGGTTGTGCTTCTGATAGGAAGAGCACTTCAGGGTGTTATTTTGGGTTGGGTTTGGCAGTAGTGTCATGGTTCAGCCGGAAACAACAGTCAGTAGCATTGAGTTCAGCAGAAGCAGAGTATATGGCAGCTAGCCTAGCTAGTTGTGAGGCCATCTGGCTTCGCAAGATGTTGTTTGGCTTATTTGGTCAACCGTTGAGACCTTCAGTGTTTTATTGTGATAATAAGAGTTGCATTAAACACACAGACAATCCAGTATTTCATGATAGGTCAAAGCATATTGGGATCAAATATCATTTCATCATAGACTATGTTCAAAAGGGAGCTGTGAAGCTTGAGCATGTTCCCACTGATGAGCAGGTTGCAGATATTATTACCAAAGCCTTATCACTGGACAAGCATGTCTACCTCAGAGACAAGATGGGTGTGGTGAATAACACCTTCCTCGGTAAGAGGGAGTGTTGAAATTTAGTACCGGAGGACAGCTGGTTCCCTAAGGCTTTGATCTTTGGCCTAGGGAAAAGTGTCCCAAAGAATTTAATTTTTCTCCTAAAGTGACTTTATAATTTTTATAAATTCAAATCTAATTTAAAAGTGACTTTAAGTGATAAAGTTATTAAAGTCTAATTTTAAAGTGACTTCAATAAAGTCAATGTAAAATTAGAAAGGAAAAGTGACTTTGGAAATAAATGACAAAGTGGGTCTTTATTAAAGTGGGGTGAATTAAAAAATAGAAAGTGAGATTTAAATGAGCATTTAATCTCAGCCCTAAATCTCAATCTATTTCAGCCATTGGATTTAGGGATTCCCCAAAAGTCACTTAGGGTTAGATTAAAGGAGGGAAAGGAGGAAAAGGTCATTTATTCTTTCAGGAGCAGATTGAGAGAAGGAGAGCAAGAAAGCAAGGGATATTTCTAGATAGTGAGGAGAAGGAGGCAGCAGCTTGGCACACATTCCAAGGTAGTGTTTTAGTAAGTCTGTACAGCTGAGTTAGCACATAGTGGAAGGCAGATTTTGGGCACGAATTTCTAGAAAAGTTGTACAATAGTTTTGGTTCAGATTTCAAGGAGGCCATATAGCAAGTTAGCACAGAAATCGAGGAGCAGAAAATCTAAAGTTTGCTGGCATGTTTCTTCAAGGGAGGCCGTACAACAAGTGGTTGTACCTTGGCATGCTTTTCTACGCAGGAATCCGTACAGTTGTATTGTTGTTTTCTATACAAAAATTGAGGAAAAGCGTACAACAACATTTATGGCAGCTTGCACGCTTTTCTAGGTAGTCCGTATAGCAGCATTTGAGGCTGAAATTTGGGTACAAAAATCGAGGAGGTCATACATCATTTATTGTTGTTATGTTTTGTTGTTTGAAAATTTTTCCAATTGGCTATGAGGCACGGAAAACGAGATAAGTTGTAAAAGTTTGCTTGCTGATTTTTTGTTGAATATTTCTCTCATTGTAAAAAGCATTTTCCATAAATAAGAAGGAGCTTTCGAACTGGTTTTCCCCAAGAGTTGTAGGGGGTTTCTCCAGGGTCACCTTGACCAAAAATCATTGTGTTTAAATGTGTTGAATAGTTGTTTATATGTGTTGATATTTATTTCTGCATTTTCCAGCATTCTGTAATATTTCTAGAATTTGTGTTTTCAGCCAAAATTATTTTCCAGATGTTGAATGTATGGATATGGGAAAGGGCATTTAACTATTTTAGAGAAATAAGGTGAAACTGAAAACCGATGTGTGAAATGAGAAAATTCTACAATATTTAGAGGAATTAGTCTATTTCCTTCTACTAGAGATAATACCATGATGATCATAACGTCACACCTCTCCTATTTTAGAATTCAACTCCTTTGACATATTTCCACCTACTAGAAAGCTTGTCTAGAGTTCACAAAAAATCAGCCTACAATCATGAAAAGCTTAAATATATAGCCCTTTTTTGAAGGGACACAATGGATTTTGTTTATGTTTAGGCTCTTCATGATGAACTCCAACGTTATGTAACCATATCACAAAACAGAAGAAAAGATAAATCAACAAATTCAAAATTAACCTCTTCAAGGTGGAAACCACCTTTACATCACATAAATGAGAAAATCTTGGATGATACAAATGACAAGACCTCCTTGGTATACCTAGGAGTCTAACGAGTCACAATATAATGAAGGCATACATAACAATAATAATGTAAGGGCACACTAATAAAAATATTGGGCTTTTATGGGGCACAACAATAACAATACGAGGGCTACATGGGCACAACAACAACAATAGGAGGCTACAATAACAATAAAAATAAGGGGGGTACACTATTATTTTATGGACCTAATATTCCCCTGTCCTTCAAAAAAGTGTTTTCCTTAACGCTTGAGTAGTTCTGGATGTTTTTGTATAAAATTCTCATCCTCTGATGTGGACTCTTCAGTGGGTAAGTTCTTACACTTAATGAGATACTATGAAATTAATCAATTCCGTAGCTACCAATTTCTTGTTTCCATGACTGCTCTAGGCTCCAACATGATTTTTCCTTCTTCACTAAGTTCTGGAAATACTATTTGAACTAGCAGCTTGCCACAAATAACCTTCTTTAAGCATGAAACATGGAAAACTAGGTGTACTCTAGAAGATGCAAGAAAATATAATTTGTATGCCACAATACCAATCTTTTGTAACACCTTGCAAGGAGCATAGTACTTGGGTGATAGTTTATTGTCCTTCTTATCTTTCTTAAGGGACATTTATTTGTATGGTTATAGTTGTAAAAATACACATCTATCTACATCAAAACTTCTTTCACTACAATTCTAATCTACCTATTGTTTCATTTGATTTTGTACCAAAGTGAGGTTATCCTTTAAGACATGGAGAATTTGTTGTTGATTCTTGATGTGATATTCCACTGCTTGAACCTTACAATTTTCTTGTAATTATGATGTGATGGACGATGGATTTTATCCGTAAAATTCCACAAATGGCATCATTTTTTGTAGTGTGGAAGTGTTATACCACCATTCATCATGAGGTAACCAATTAACACATTATGTTTTTTTATCAGATTCAAAGCAATGAAGATATCCTTCCAAATGTTTGTTCATTATCTCAGTTTTCCCGTCAAATTGAGGATGACAAGATGAGCTATGAGCTAATTGAGTACCAACACAAGAAAATAATTCCTTCCAAAAATTTCTTGTGAAAAGGGGCTTTGTCACTTAGAATAATCTTTGGCTTTCCATGTACCTTTTGAATTGTTTCCATAAATGTAGTAGCAATTGTATTAGCTTTAAAAGGATGAGATAATGCACAAAAGTGTGCATACCTAGTAAGTTTATCAATTACCACCACAATGACACTCTTTCCTTCAGATTTTGGTAAACATGTGGTAAAATCCATTTATACCTCCTCCCAATGTTGACTTGGAATGTGTAAAGTTTGTAATAGATACGGGGTCGTAATTGTCTCAACCTTATTTTGTTGGAAAACCAAATATTCTACCCCAAACTTCTGAACATCAAATTTAAGGCCATCCAAAAAAAATTCCTTCTTGACCCTATGGTAAGTTTTTAAAATTCCCGAGTGCCCTCCTAACGGGGAGGTGTACAATTCCAAAAGAATATTTTGTTTGAGTTGGGAATTCTTACATAGATATAAGCGATATTTGTACTGTAATGAATCATTTTTCCTGATAAATGTATCAAATGTACTCTGATTTTACTACAACTTTTGAATAAGTGTCCACACTTCTTCACCTTCGTCCATTCATCCCTTGCTTCAGTTATGCAACTAGGTTGGATAATCGACTTGGCATAGAGAAATGCTTCCACGTCCTCATCTTTCATTGAGACTGCATCTACAAGAACATTTTTCTTCCCCTTTTGTAGATGATTTCAAAGTCATAATCCAACATCTTTGTGACCCATTTTTGTTGCTCTTCTAAATATAATCTTTGTTCCAAAAAATATTTCATACTATCATGATTTGTTTTTACCTTGAAGTGTCTTCCCATTAGGTATGGTTGTCATTGTTTTAGTGCATTTAGTATTTCCAACATTTCCTTCTCATAAATAGGTTTGTATAAATACTTTACCTTGATTGGATGAATTTAAAAAGCAATGGGTCTTCCTTCTTGAATTAAAGCAACACCAATTCCATTTTATAAGGCATCACATTCCACAATAAAGGTTTTTGTGAAGTATAATGTAGCTAAGGCCAGTGCTTGTCACATTGCCTCTTTAAGATGTTCAAAGGCCATAGTTTCTTCTCAAGTCCAAGAAAATGCATCTTTTTTTAATAATGTTGTTAGAGGTGTCACTATTCTCCCATAATTATTAGCAAACTTGTGATAATACCCTGTCAATTGAAGACATCCTTGAATATGCTTTAGGTTTGTGGGGATTTTCAATTTCTTAATGACTTTAATTTTGTTAGGGTCTACCTTAACACCCTCATGAGATACAATATGACCCAAATATTCCACCTCCCATACTCCAAATAAACATTTGGAGGTCTTTTCATATAATTATTTCTCCTCCAATAGTTTGAGGGCCCTTTCAACATGTTGAACATGATCCTTCCAAGAATCATTGTATATTAGTATATCATAAAAAATACTAACAAAAATTTTGTAAGGAATAGTTTGAAAATGGAATCCATCAAAACTTGAAATGTGGAATGTTCATTAGTAAGGCCAAAAGGCAAGACCAAAAATTCATAATTACCTTCATGAGTTATGAATGTTGTTTTTGGAATGTCTTCAGTCTTCATTCTAATTTGATGGTATCCTAAATGAAGATACAACTCGATGAAGTAAATTTCTCCATGTAATTCATCCAAAAATTCATAGTAATGGAAAATTTACCTTTAATAGTGAGCTTATTGAGCTCCCTATAATCTAGAATCATATGCAATGATCCATCCTTTTTGTGTGCCAAAACTATTGGAGCAAGGAAACAACTTTGGCTAGGGGGAATTATACTTGCATCTAACTTTTTTGCAACCAAACATTCAATTTCACTCTTTTGGGCACAAGGATATCTGTAAGCCCTAATGTTTGTAGGAACACTTCCTGAAATCAAGTGAATAGCATGATCATAATCTCAAATAGGTGATAGGCCTTTGGGAGTCTCAAATACCTTGGAATGATTGTCCAAGACTTTTGGAGATATGGAGGAATGGATGATTTCGATGTTTGAAACTCTATTGAGCATAATTGTACAATTACACCCTATTGTTATTTCTTCAAAAAAAAATCTTTCCATTAGAGTTGATTATTTTCCTTGGTTTCCTCGCTATACCCCTTAATTCAATTTTCTTTCATTCCCTAAAAAATTTCAAGAAACGTTCTTGAAAATTAAAATTTATTTCCCCCAAATATTGTAACCATTAGACTCTTACTACCACATCAACAATACCCACTGAAATTTAAAGAATTGGAATATTTAATACATATTCCCCCATGGTTAGCTTGATGTTATGGCGTTTTCTAGAGAAATTTATAATTCCTCCATTTGCAACCATCACTTAACACTATGGTGTTGGATAAAGAAAGAAATTTACTTCATTGACTATCTTATAAGAATATAATTATGGGTAGTACCCAAATAATTCAACACTATTACTTTTTTCTTCTTGATATATCCTTCTACCTTGAGAGTTTGAGGAGTGGTAATTCCCACCAATGTATTACAAGATATGGTCATATTCATTTCTTCTTTCTCTAGGGCTGATTCTTGGTGTATATCCTCTTTTTTGATGTTTCATATTCCTTTTCTTCCTCCTCATCACAATATATGTAAAATAATTTATTCTAAGCACACTTATGACCTTTAGTGTATTTGTTATCACAACTATAACAAATACATTTTTCTCTTTCTTCCTCTAGTTGTTTCTGTGTCAAACTTGTAGGTTGTGGGAGGCTAGAAACAACAACGCTTCCATATTTATAGTTGTTAGTGGTAGACTTCATTGTTCCCATAATTTTTCTTTCAACTTTTCTTGCCACCCTGAATCTCATCTCCAATGAATTAGGATCCCAAAGGAGAACCTTATTTTGTATGTTAGCCTTTAATTCATGTTGATGGTGCTAGACTCATCAACATGTCAATGGGATCTCCCCAGTAAGAAATCCCAATTATACCTTAGATTGTTTGGTGTAGGAGTCCCAGCAGTGGGTTCTAAGGTAATGCCTTGACCGTGATGTCGCACAGAGGCAAGTAAGATAACTTTGTCAGTAGCAAGGGAATGACTTATGCAGAGAGTCAATAAAGGTGAAGGTGAGTTCCAGGTTGAAAGGGATCAATCCCCACTTGACTAGGAACACACCACACAAAGGACATGCATAGCTTCTGGTGGAGCAGTCCACTCGAATGTGGCAGTCACAAGAATAATGTAAGATAACACAAACAAAATTCATGGATCAGTCTGAGATGAGCATGACGGTTGATATACCAAGGCTAATGAGAAAGGTCTGTCTGATGTCTGCCAAAGCATTTGACATGGACGGTGACAAAATTGACAAAAAATGCACCACATTAACAACAAGATTCATATAATTTCATACAAATCGGTTCATTACAAGTACGTAACTTAAACAACCTATATCATTAAGGAAACCAGAACAATCCAACTACAATAACAACATATGCACGAAAATGTGTTGGCTCTTATTATTAAAGAAGTGTAAGTCACAATCATACAATACACCATGTAAACCTGCTAGCTACAACAATGGAACATTACAACCAGATTTTCCTACTCCTCCAAATAAATGAACTAGGTCCATGTAGTGAATAAGCCAAGGCGCGTTACAATATTGTCCAAGCCTTCTTCAAGATAGTCTTAGTAGAAGCTTGGCTGACCAAAAGCCTATACAATGAGTTATGAGGGACTATTTATAGAAAAGAGTGGGGTGACCCTTGACATTCCCCTTTGTAACTGTTCAACTACCCTCATGACTCTTCACCTCCTCTATGATTGTTACATTCACTCTTAATACTTGACTAACACTTGAAATGACTCAACATGACAATGCACATGAAACCATGTGAACAATGGCTTGAACAAGCCAAATAGACACTGCTCTGAATTAGACAACAATAGAAGTCCAATTGCTCGACATCCTCATGCTGATCAACAGTAATATATTCATGTCAAGATTGGTAGTCTCTGATAGTGTCCATGTGTTCCACTGTGACATCCATCTGGAACTTGAACCTTGCCTCCATGGCATCTGGGTACACTTCTTGGGCTCCTCTGTCCAACACATCTGAAAGCATGCACATCATTGTCCTCAGTGTGGCCGAACCAAAAACATACTTGCGCATGATGTCTTCACTTATAGTCAAGTCTAGACCAATGGTGACGTGCATCAACTCGTTGAAGTATGATTCAAGCTCCTGTTGGACCTACTTCTTGGACTTCACTTGGGTGAGAGTCCCAAGTGATGGAATCACATGTGTGCACAAAACAACCTCCAAGATCTTGAATACTCATGCATGGGAAGCCTGTATGAGAGTGATGAGTTGCAGTAGGTCCTCATAGTTTTGGATCTCACTCTAGATACGTGCTTGTAGCTCAACTATATTGGCCCTCATCATCTTGGGAAAATGAAGTGGGGCTCCCTTATACTTCATCATCCAAGCCTGCATGTTGTCAATGACAACATGTATGTTCTTCATGATGCAAGCTCTTCTCACACATCAACGTTGCCATCCGTGAAGATGAATGATTGCTTGATGCACAATACTAAACTTGTAGTACAATGCTCAGATGATTGTGTCCAAGGACAATAATTCATCTAGTATTTCCTTCTTTAGTAAAGCTCGAGTGGAAATTTTCACCAAGTCCCCCTAGTTCCTTTGTCATCTGCTCATTCTCAGTTATGAGGAAACAAACGTTGGAGCTAGTGGCTTCAACATACACTCTAGTTTCATTGGCCAAAGCAGTTGGGTCCTTGTGCACATGGGTCATGATCACTTGTTCTTCAACTTGCATAGGGGATGTTTGGTCCTCTGGAGTTGGTACCCTATCAGGCTGCACAAATCTATGTTGAGATTCATTAAATGAGTTGTTGCACATCTCTTCTTCCAGCTGATTACAAGGATCTCAGTGCCTCCTTGGTCATTTGAGACTTGCTCATCATTTGGATGCATTGAAGCAGGCGAGTCGACCTCTCTATGGTGAGGCATGAAGTCAGTGTCGCGTTCTGACTCGGGTTGTTCCATGTCTACATCCAACTATTCAAGAACATGTTCTATCTCATGAGAAAAGTCTTGCCCCTATGAGGGCTCACCCTATTTGCCTGATTCCAGTTGTTTAGAAGAATCAACTACTTGTACGAGGGTTTCTTCATCTGGCTGCACGTGATGCACACCCTGTTGAATCTACTGCTGCTATGCTTCCTTCTCATGTTAGTGCAACTCTCATTCTTTCTGGAGTTTCTCTCTCAGCTTGTGCAACTCCTTCTCTACTTCTCCCATTCTCTTCTTCTCCCTCTGCCTTCGTGCGATACATCTGTTGCGTTGTTGCCTCTTTGCATGAATAGCCTTATCTTCTTGTTCTACAAGTCGATCTAATTGAAACTTTTAGCTTTGTTCCTCCTCCATGCGGCTGCCAATATTTCTCTTCCCTTTATCATGCGTAGGTATGCTTGGCTCCATTGTTTCTGTTGTTGCTGCTACTAGTAGTGTTATTTGTGATGCTGCTTCACACTGTTGTGCTAACCATTCTATGGTGAAACCAACCTGTTCATTGGGTCTGGAGGAATTGAACTAATACCTCCATGATCCCTCCTTAGCCCAATGACATGCTCGATGGATCCAATTGAACTGAAATCTCATGCAGTGATCCTTCACAATGCAATCTGGGTCATACAAGTTGAAGCTTCAAAGGTTGAGTGGGTACTTCTTCATCTATTTAGCTTCGACATCCGTTTTCTTGATGCTCCAGATCTCGCATAACCCAATTCGCAATGGAAGAGTGGGCCAAGGTGCCTTCTTCTTTTGCTGCTACCTAGATGTTAATCCTATTGATATATGATACGCTACTTCTTACATGACAAGCACGTCTAAATTAAACTTTGGCAAAACATGCGGAGGCTTCTCCACGTTGAGCACTCTGATGAATGAGCCGTCAGATGAGGCATAATAATTCGCAATGCCTAACAATTCCTTCATCAATTCTTCTGACATGTAGGGTCGGTCTTGTTCAAATATCAACCTGTACATTGGGGTGACAATATGGTTTGACAACCATATGATCACTCCTCTGAAACTACACTCAGAGAATAACTTGAATTATGTGCTCACAACAGTCTCCACCAATGACCATGCCCATTCTAAGCCTGGGAACTCATGTCAAGAATAGACTGCATCTAGAATGTAAGTGGACATGTAAATCTCTACATGCATGCCTTCGTGTGATTGTTGAGCCTTTGTGACTTACTCCCTTAGCTGATGAGCCAATATGCCAAACTAGTTGCATGGTCTTCCTTCTCTAGCCAATTCATCCAGTGCGACCACCTAACTCTAAGGGAAGGTCTCAGTGCTCTCCTAGCCACTCAGTTCAAATGTGAATATGACCAAGTAATTGTATGCATTCCTCAATATCTTTGTCTTATATATCTGATTAGGGGTCATCTTGAAACGAGCTGGCTCCTTTACCCAATCCTTCAAAATGTCCCTAGAGTGGCCTCTACTATTGGGAAAGTTGAATGGAGGAGTCACGATAGTCATGGGCTCATTCATCTAATACATCTCATTGTAGTCTTGTTCCCATAAGGTTGCAAGCTCCATCCCACTGACACTGCTCAAGGTCATCATATCGGGGTTAGTGTGATAAATGATCCAGTGAATCATATCCACACATGGGAATGAAGGGTATCTGCATGAAATCCGGTATAGACCGGACTTATAAATGTTCATGTACACCTGACAGTCTTCAAGGGCTTCCCCAAAAGTACCTATGAATGTTTCATTCACCTCTTGCCACTTTATTTTGATGTCCTTGTCTAGATACAACTTTGTATCTTCATAGATCAGCATGCTAGAGGACACCTGTTGAAATGTTGTTCCAACTACAACACCATCAATGTCCTGGGATCCTACTCTCTTGGAAGTCATTGAGACATATGAACACCTAAAAGATCTGGAAATAAGCATCATGCGTGGCAAGAAATATGCCAGTGAAAACAAAGCAAATCTGAGGAAAGACACAACACATACTTGGGGAGCTGACGAGCAAGATTGTGCAAATTTCACTGGGAGGCTGAGTGACTGGCTGCCAGAACTGTGCAAAAGGAATTATAGACTAACCAATTGCTAGATCTGTGAAATACATAATCTAGTTGGGCAGTTGGTGGGACTGTTGACCTAGGGACAAATTTGCGCAAAATTTTGGGCCAAGTAGCGATTAACCTCCAGAAATGCACAACTCAGTCTAGGAGGCCAGTGATAGGCTAGAATGTGTAAATCTAGAGAGGAAGGTGAGCCTTGCTTCTCCAAATTGTGGAATGCAGCCTTGGTGGTGAAGGAAGAGATAGGGCCAAGGTTAGCCCGACTCGCCAACAAGAAACTAAAAGCAAGTAAGTCGATGAAATGCATGGCGACACTAAGTGATAGCGGAAGTGATAAACACTGCATGCAAAACATGAATGGAATATTGAGCAAACAAATAAACATGCATGTGGATGAGGTCATTTGTCGGTTGGGTGAACGTCCGTGAAAAATAGTTTCATGCATGCAACAATAGTGAGATAGTAATGAAAATTGAAATAGAGCTAGGACAAGCTAGAATATATGTAAATGATAGTAAGTGTTCAAATAAATCAAGCAAACATCACTTATACAAACGAATACACAAAAAGCGAAAGAAATGCTGAAAAAGATAAGTTGAGGCTACTTACCCATGAATAGGTGACTCGTATGTGGCGAAGAGTCGTGGATGTGTTGTGGGATGTCAGAGCTCCAATATCGATGTGAATGAATGAACTATAATGCATCGAATAAATAACTTAGGTCTCAAGATGCACATGCCACAAATCTAGGGAAAAGTGACACTTGGAGGGAAACTTCTAAAACAACTTTGCATGTAACCCCCGGCTACTAAAAAAATCTTCGTTAATCATGGGATGCCTTTTTAATGTTTTCTCTTGCTATTCTGGGAAGATCAAGTCATGCATGCTTACATGTAAAGTTTCCTCGGTCCCGAGTGGAACTAGTCAATCGGACTATCCATGCATGCTAGTACTCAACTGCTTGGAAAAAATTGTGCATTCTTGACAGCAAGCTGGGCTGAATTCCCAAGGGGATTGTGCAATTTTTGGGCCCAGTAACTGATTACTGCCTAGATTTGCACAAATCCTAGGCTGAACAGCCTACTGCTGGGAAACATTGTGTAAACCCTCCTGGGAGGTTCGCTAGTAGGATTGTGCAATCCTGAAGACCAGCAGGTTGTTAGAGAGGATTGTGTAATCCCTAGAGGGAAGGCTGGTTGCCCTTAGGGAATATGCAATTTTCAAGGGGAAGCTCCTTAGCCTGCAGTTGGATCAAGTTCAGGTAAGCAGCCTATGAGGGGGAATGGATCAACTTTGATTGACAAGCTGCCTTTGTGCGAGGAAAACACTGAAGCTTGAGTACTTAATGAAGCAAGAAAAAGTGTTGTGTAAGGTTGTTAGGGAAGGCTCCAAAATAGGCTAAGGAAAAATTTTGGAGGGTGGTTTTAGCCACTACAACACTTGGTGACACACTAGTAGAACTCCAACTCTCTGAATGGACCTTGTTCATGAAAAACAAGTCTAACACGTCTGGAAATATTGTTCAATTCTTAGCTCATCTTGGTTTCACACTAACTTAATTGTGAGATATAGCATCTGTCGAGCCCTTGGTTGATTGACACACATCCCAAGTCAAGGAAACACAATTGTTTCAATTGGGGTTGAGGGGTATATAGGTGCACAAGCATTATGGTCATCAGAGTCTTAGTTTCATATCTGGTGTTGCTCCACTACTAGTAAGCCTGCATAGTACCCCAGTGCAGTCACATAAGAACACAAGCATGGCTCCACTACCAGCGAGCCTAGTCAATACCCTGGTGGAGTTACTTGCATCACCTCCCTATGCAAGAAGCCTTTCTCTTCTTTCACCTTATTCATTTTTCATTTTGAAATTTTTGAGTTTTCACTTTTTTATTTTGACTGTTCATAGCACTTATTCATTTCAAAGGTGGAAGAGGGATCCTGACTTATTGAGAGCAGAGGAGGTTCTTCCAAAAGAGATGTAGTTTATTGTATCTCTAACGTGCTTGTTAAGGTTTTCCCCCTCAACTTACTCTACTTGAATGAGTTTCCAAGGGTTAACCCAAAAATAACTAACTAGAGCAGGTGACACTAGTTAGCATGCAAGTGTCGTGTTTTCACCAAGGTTCACTTCAAATAGTACATCTTTTCCTTTGACGTATCATGTACTAAAAGTAATAAGTTCATCATACAGAGGCAAGATGAAAGATAACAAGTAGTGATAGCTGTAAAAACCCTCTTGTACTTTACCCAGCTTGTTTCATGAGTCACACATTTTTTCATGCAAACGAAACAAACGAAAAAACTAACAACAAAGCCAAGCAAAAGCAGAAGAAAAAATGAGAGAAAATCAAGAAAACAGACAAGCAAGCAAGCAAACAAGCAAACAAAGCATGAAAGAAAACAAGAATGAAAGAAAACTAAAATAAAACACTACTCCTACTCCTACACTAATGGTGCATGGGCTTGATCATGTGAAGTGATACTTCCAATGCAGCCACTGGCACATTGGTAGACCCATGCGGGTGAAGCCTTGGTCCATGAGTAACCCATTTGTGTGGACCAACATACAAGAAAGATATAACAGTGAAGACAGCCACACTTCATGTTTCAAAGTTCCCACGAGACATAAGTGAGTGCATTTGCATGAATGTGACAAGCAAGCAAACGAAAGAAACAAAGACAACTTACATCACAAACGACTGCTTGCAATGTAAGACTCCTGGAAAGCATGAGAAAAGGGATCGTGCAGTTCGAGTAGAGGAAGTGTGATCTATGTGTGAGATGGATCTTCAATGCATACTAATGAGTGATGAGGAGCCTTGGTGATTGAACACTTTCATGATCGGAAGTGAGACTGACCCCAAGAGAGTGAGGGCCTAACATAACCATCAACTTGGGCTGAAGTGCCTCAATAGTCTAAGGTGTATCAACTTCATCATAAACTGGTGGCTTCGAAAGTTCAACTGTGATAGATTCATCATCATGAAAAAAATGGAAGAAAATGGATCATGACCACCACAATTAGAAAAATCAATGAATTCTTCGACATCCTCATGATCAGATGAATCAAACAGACGGGTAGATGAAAAGCGAATGAACTCATCCTCTGTATTTATGGAAAATAAAGATGATGGATCAAGTGGATCTTCAATCAAACTTAACATCTCCATCGTCGAATGATGGACTAGCATCCAGTGAGTCCTACAAGTGATAAAAAAATGGGTGCATCCATGGATGAAGACACACATGCGAAATCATGGATGACAGGTTCACCAAAGAAGCTAGGAAAGAATGGAGGGGGCTTGGATGGAAGGAAGTCATCCTTCACCGAGTGTTGATGTTCAAGATCCCACTCATACTCTTCATGAATGACAGCGTACATTGGTTGTGCAACACTAACTCCGTCATCGAATTATTCCTCATTGACAACAAGTGAAGAGTTTGGAATGGATGAACACAAGATAACACCATCCCGAGGAACACTTGAGTGTGAAGACGGAGGTCAAAGAAAATAATGCATATGGGAACTCGAAGGACTCACAACCAAATCTACATGAAAATTGAGTGGAGTGGTGTTGGGAGGGTTTGAAAGGTGAACAGATGTGTGAACATGATCCTCAACATCACTGAGTAATGATGGAACTGTTGAATGAGAGGGAGACAGACAGTCCATTGAGACAATGCCTGCTCCCACATGGGATTGTGTAGTTCCATCAATGAAGATGGTTGAGCAAGGCTTGACATCAAGCTTCCTCTTGGTACAGGAAAATTTCTTAATATATTACTCGAAGTAGTCCCAAAGATAAGTGAACTTCATCTGGCTCCTTGGAGCTTGAAACTGCAAGTCACGAAAGCACTGTCAAAAATAAAAAACAGATTCATGTAGAGCCCTCCATTGCTGTAACCGTTTTCGGTCAAGATGGTTTGGATCAAAATGATATAACATGTCTTCAATAAGATCACAGAAGTGCTCACATGAGTGCATGGTTTCAGCTGATAGGCTAAGCACCCAATGAAATGGAGATTCACAGAGTGTGTATTCGAGCAGCAACCCAACCTATTCATCAATAAACTCATCTTCCTCATAAATCATGGAAAGAAATTTATGTAAGTGCTCAGGCCATGCCACTTCACCTTCACCATCATACGTGTGAGTAGAAAAGAGATTGAAAATCTTCCCTAAGATGGAGACATCTTCACGATTCAAAAAACACCCCGGGGGAAGAAGAATGCAAGACTCCATGAAAGATATGCAAAGGCTCAAAATTGGATGACAAGAAATTTCTTGTCATTAGGCCCTCCTTCTAGTGCCAGAAATGTTGATGATGGTGGACTCGCCAAATTTCAAGGGGATATCACTAGTAAGAAGTCCCAATTAGACCTTAGACCATTTGGTGTAGGAGTCCCAATAGTGGGTCGTAAGGTAATTCCATGACTGCAATGTCACATAGAGGTAAGTAAGATAACTGTGTTAGTAGCAAGGGTGTAACAGATTTAGAGAGTCAAGAAATATGTACGAGAGGTTCCAACACTTCAAAGGGAGAGGAAGGTGAAGGTGAGTTCCAGGTTGAAAGGGATCAGTCCCAACTTGGCTAAGAACACACCACACAAAGGACATTCACAGCTTCCAGTGTAAAAGTCCACTTGGAAAAACACTCATGGATCAGTCTGAGATGAGTGTGACAGTTGATATAACAAGGTTCATGAGAAAGGTTTGTCTAATGTCTGGTAGAGAAGTTGACACGAAAGGTGACAACATTAACAACATATGCAACATATTAGCAACAAGACTCATATAATTTCATACAAATCAATTCATACACAAGTATGTAAGTTAAATAACTTATATCATTAAGGCAACCAGAACAGTCCAACTACAATAACAACATATGCATGAAAATGTATTGGCTCTTATTATTAAAGAAGTGTAAGTCACAATCAATACAATACACCATGTAAACCTGCTAGACCCAACAGTGGAACATTACAACCACATCCACCTACTCCTCCATAGAGATTTACTAGCTTTGGGCAGTGCAAAATCAAAGGTGCATTACATCATTGTCCAAGCTTTCTTCGAGATAGTCTTAGTAGAAGCTTGGCTGACCGAAAGCCTATACAATGATTTATGAGGGACTATTTATAGCAAAAGGTGGCGTGACCCATGACAATCCCCTTTTGTGATTGTTCAACTACCCTCATGTCTCTTCACCTACCTTATGACTATTATATTCACTCTTGACACTTGACTCACACTTGACATGACTCAACATTACGATGCACATGCACCCATGTGAACAATGGCTTGAACAAGCCAAACTAGACACCACTCTGACTTAGAGAACTATAGAAGTCTAATTGCTCGACATCCTCATTCTGATCAACAATAACATATTGGTGCCAAGATTGGTAGTCTTTGATAGTGTCTTTCTGTTCCACTGTGACATCCATCTAGAACCTGAACCTTGCCTCCATGGCATCCGGGTACATTGCTTGGGCTCCTCTGTCCAACTCATATGAAAGCACGCACATCATTATCCTCAATGTGGCCAGACGAGCAACATACTTGCACAACATGTATGTAATGATAGTCAAGTCTAGACTGGTGGCGACATGCATCAACTCGTCGAAGTACGAGTCAAACTCCTGTTGGACCTGCTTCTTGGTCTTCACTTGGGTAAGAGTCCCAAGTGATGGAATCGTATGTGTTTGCACCACAACCTCCATGCTCTTGAATACTTGTCCATGGGAAGCCTATATGCCAGTGATAAGTTACGGTAGGTCCTCATAATTTTAGATCTGACTCCAGATACATGCTTGAAGCTCAACCACATTGGCCCTCGTCATCTTGGGCAAATGAAGCAGGGCTCCCTTTAACATCATCTCCCATGCCTACATGTTCTCCATGGTAGCATATATGTTCTTCAAGGTGTGAGCTCTGCTCGCACATCGATGCTGCCATCTGTGAAGATGAACGATTGCTTGATGTACGGTACCAAACTTGGAGTACAATGCTCACATGATTGTGTCCAAGGACAATACTTCATCTAGTATTGCCTTCTTCAATTCAACTGGGGCAGGCATTGTCACCAAGTCTCCTCCTTGCTTGGCCACCTGTAGTTCCTTTTCCATTCACTCATTGTTAGCTATGACGAAACAAACACTCAAGTTAGTGGCTTTGACATACACTCTAGTTGCATCGGCCAAAGTAGTTGGGTCCTTGAGCACATTGGTCATGATCACTTGTTCTTCAACTTCCACACGGGTGTTCATCCTCTAGAGTTGGTACACTATCAGGATGCACAACTCTATGTTGAGATTCATCAAACGAGTTGTTGTGCATCTCTGCTTTTGGCTGACCATTAAGGATCCCAGTACCTCCTTGGTCATTCAAGACTTGCTCATCATTTGGATGCATTGAAGTGGGTGAGTCAACCTCTCTATGGTGAGGCATGAGGTTAGTGTCCTATTCCAATTCGGGTTGCTCCATGTCTGCATCCAACTGTTCAAGAGCATGTTATATCTCATGAGAAAATTATTGCCACTATGAGGGCTCACCTTGTTCGCCTGATGCCAACTATTCAAAAGAATCAACTACTTGTACGGGAGTTGCTTCGTTTATCTGCATGTGATGCACCCCCTTCTGAATTTGTTGTTGTTCCACTTCCTTCTGATGTTGGCATAGCTCTTGTTCTTTCCAGAGTTTCTCTCTCAACTTGTGAAACTCCTTCTCTGCTTCTCCCATTCTCTTCTTCTCCCTCCATCTTCACGCAATATGCCTATTACGCTCCTGCCTCTTTTCCTTAATAACCTTAGCTACTTGTTCTACAAGTGGATCTGCTCGAAACTTGCAGCCTTGTTCCTCCTCCATGTAGTCGACAATCTTTCTCTTCCCTTTGTCGCGTGTAGGTATGCTTGGTGTTATCCATTATGCTACTTCACGTTGCTATGCTAACCACTCTATGGTGAAACTAACCTATTCATTGGGTTTGGATGAATTGAAGCAATACCTCCATGACTCCTCCTCAGCCCAATGACATGCCCCATGGATCCAATTGAACTGAACTCTCATGAAGTGATCCTTCACAATGCAATGTGGGTCATACAAGTTGAAGCTTTAGAGGTTGAGCAGGCACTTCTTCAGTTGTTCAGCTTCAACATCTGCTTGCTTGATGCTCTGGATCTCGTATAACCCAATCCGCAACATAAGAGTGGGCCAAGGTGCCTTCTTCTTCCATTTCAGCCTAGCCGTTAATCTTGTTGAGATATGATACACTACTTCTTGCATGATAAGCATGTCTAAAGCAAACTTTGGCAGAACATAAGGAGGCATCTCCACACTAAACACTCTGATGAACATGTTGTCTGGTGAGGCATACCAATCCACAACACCTAACAATTCCTTCATCGCTTCTTCTGACATGTAGGGTGGATCTTATTTGAATATCAACCTATACACTAGGGTGACAAGATGGTCAGATAGCTGTATGATCACTCCTCTTAAGTTTCACTCGGAGAATAACTTGAAATATGTGCTCACAATAGTCTCCATCATTGACCATGTCCATTCTAAGCCCAAGAACTCATGTCAGGCACAAACTGCATCGAGAATGTAGGAAGACATGTAAATCTCTACATGCATGCCTTCAAGTTACTGTTGAGCCTCGTGACTTGCTCCTTCAACTGATGAGCCAGTATGCTAGACCAATTGCATGGTATTCCTTCTCTAGCCAGTTGTTCCAATGCAACCACCCAACTCTAAGGGAAGGTCTCAGTGCTTGCTTGGCCAATCAATCAACATGCGAATATGACCAAGTATCAGTATGCCTTCCTCGATGTTTTCATCTTATAGATCTGATTAGGGGTCATCTTAAAACAAGCTGGCTCCTTTACCCAATCCTTCAAAATGTCTCTGGAGTGGCCTTTGCTATAGGCCAAGTTGACTGAAGGAGTCATGGCAGTCATGGGCTAGTTCATCTGATACATCTTATCGTAGTCTCCTGCCCAGAAGGTTGCAATCTTCGTCCCATTGACACTGCTCAAGGTCATCGTTTCAAGGTCAGTGTGAGAGCGATCCAGTGAATCATATCTACACATAGGAATGGAGGGTATCTGCATGCAGATTGGTACATGCCAGACTTATGAATTTTCACATACACCTAACAGTCTTTAAGGTCTTCACAAAAAGTTCTTGTGAATGTTTCATTCACCTCTCACCACTTCAGTTTTATTTCCTTGTATATATACAACTTCGTATCTTCATAGATCAGCATGCTAGAGGACACCTATTCAACTGATGTTCCAACTGCAACACCATCACTTTCCTAGGATCTTTCTCTCTTGTAATCCATTGAGATAGACAAACACTTGAAATATCTGGAAACAAGTAGCATGCATGGCAAGAAATATGTTAGCAAAAACAAATCAAATCCAGGGAAGGACACCGCACATACCTGGGGAACTTATGAGCAAGATTGCACAAATTTCACTGGAGGCTAAGTGACTGGCTTCCAGAACTATGTAAAAGGTAGTTTGGACTTACTGGGAGGCTGGAATGGCTACTAGATATAAGAAATTCTCAATCCAGTTGGAAATTTGGCTGCTAGGATTGCGCAATGTGCGATTCCAACTAGGAAAGACTACTGGCCCAGGGATAGATTTGCACAAAATTTTGGTCCAAGTAGCCACTAACCTCTAGAAATGTGCAATTTACTCCAGGAGGCTAGGGCTAGGCCAGAATGCGCAAATATGGAGAGGAAGGTGAGCCTTTCTTCTATATATTGTGCAATGCAGCCTTGGTGAAGGCAGAGACTGAGGCAAGGTTGTCCCGACTCATTGATGGGAAACTAAAAGCAAGTAAGTCAATGAAATGAATGGAGAAACTAAGTGATAGTATAACTGGTAAATAGTGCATGAAAAAACATGAATGGAATATTGAGCAAACAGATCAACATGCATGTGGGTGAGGTCATTCGTCGGTTAGGCGAACGTCCATGTAAAACAGTTTCATGCATGCGACAACAATGAGATAGAAACAAAAATTTAAATAGAGCTAGGAAAACCTAGAATATATCTAAATGACAGCAGGTGTTCAAATAAATCAAGAAAACAACACTCACACAAGAGAATACACAAAAAGCGACAAAATTGTTGAAAAAGACAAGTTAAGGCCACTTGCCCGTGAATAGCTAAGCCGGATGTGTCAAAGAGTCCTAGATGTGTTGTGGGATGTCAAAGCTCCAATATCAATGTGAATGAATGAGCTTTGATTTGTCGAATAGTTAATTTTGGTCTCAAGACGCGCATGCCACGAATCTAAGGAAATGTGACACTTGGAGAGAAACTTCTAAAACAACTTCGCA
Organism: Pinus taeda; assembly: GCA_000404065.3. NCBI lineage: Eukaryota > Viridiplantae > Streptophyta > Pinopsida > Pinales > Pinaceae > Pinus > Pinus taeda. The sequence goes on along the minus strand of APFE030962431.1, from coordinate 71,232 downwards.
TGTAACCCAAGATTCTAGAAATATCTCCCTGAATCATGGGATTCCTTTTTCATATTGTCTCTTGCTATTCTGGGATGATCAAGTCACACATGCATGCAAGTCAAATTTCCTCAGTCATGGGTGGAACTAGTTAACTGGACTGTCCATGCATGCCAGTGCTCAACTGTTTGGGAAAAATGTGCATTCCTGACTGCAAGCTGGGTTGAATGCCCAAGGGGATTGTGCAATTTCTAGGCCAAGTAGCTAAGTGCTACCCAGATTTGCACAAATCCTGGGCTGAACAACCCGCTACTGGGAAAAATTGTGCAAACCCTACTGGGAGGGTTGGTTGGCAGCAATCCTGAAGACAAGTAGGTTTTCAAAGAGGATTGCACAATTGCTGAAGAAAAGGTTGGTTTCCCTCCAAGAATGTGCAATTTTCAATGGGAAGTTGCTCAGCCTGTAGCTGGACCAAGTTTGGGTAAGTAGCCTGTGAGGAGAATGGATCGACTATGACCGACAAGCTGCCTCTATGTGAGCAAAACACTAAATCCTAGGTAGTTGACGAAGCAAGACAAAGTGTTGCGTAACGTTGGTAGGGGAGGCTCCAAAATAGGCTAAAGAAACATTTTGGAGGGTGGTTGTAGCCGCTACAATAAGTCACTATGAAGGCATCAATCATATGCTCCTCTAGAATATTAGTTATTCTAATATTCAATTTTTGGAAGTCCTCAATGTGCTTCACCATTGAACCCTTTTGTTTGAGAATTTATCAATTGGCTAAAGAAGGTTTTTCTCTTTGTATCATCATAATGTGTTATCATTTTCTTCATAAAAAATGACCAAGTGACAATTTTTTTATGAGAACAAACCCATCGATACCATACAAACTGATTGGGTTCTAAATATAAATATGGAATACACACCTTTTGTGTGTGTTTCACATCATGTAGATCAAAATATTGCTCCATATCTGGTACCCATGTTACTAGATCCTTTCCATCAAACTTTCTCATGTCAATATTTGGAATTTGGTTGGTCTTCAACCCAAAGTTAGAGTCTCTAAAATCATGATTAACAATCTTTCTTTTCATAATGAGTTTCACGAAATGCCTTGTCGCCATTAGGAAGCATTTCTTGTAATAATTTTGTCAAACCTTCCTTCAAACATTCCATATATGATTTTAAACCATCCTTAAAAAATTCCATATATACTTTTACTTTTTATTCTAAACCATCCATATTAACATTCATCATCACTTCCAATTCATTTTTGGTTACTCTTTGTGAGTGTGAAATTTGTTGCACTTGGTCTCATAATTTCGATATATCATATTGCATTTCTTCCTCTTCTTTATGTGTCATAGTAAAGCATTCTGGTTTCTTACTGTAAGTATTCATTTTTTTCTTTTGAGGTATATTAGAACCAAATAAGGATATCTATGATTTAATATTCCCTTTAAGTTACTTCAAATTAATTTTTCAAACAAAACTTATGCAAAATTAAAAAATACACACCTCTTTTCTTTCTTTCTTTTTGGAGCTTGATATTGAATTTGTTATATCTCTATAATTTAGGCCTTCCAAGTTCCAAAATTATGTCTTGTGGTATCCCTTTGAGTCTTATTTATAATTCCACAAGTTAGACAAATATTAAATTATTTAAGATAAAGTTATGCCAAATCTCCCATGATGACCTTATTATGGACTAGTTCAGTAGAGAAGACTTGTATGGGATGCCACGTGTCACTGTATCAACCTTTGGCCCTAAAATTTATACATAAGAAACTAAAGTCCATTCAATTTCAGTAACATTTTATGGAATTCAAATCTGATGCTTGAAAATAAAGTTAAGACGATTTTCCCTAGGTCACCTGTTTGAGACTAAATTATGGAGCATGCAAAAACCCCAAATTTTTCAAAACATATCTCATAAAATATAGCAAACCAAGATCTGCAAGTTTTACATGAAGTTCACCATGATGTTTTATACATGAAGTTCACCATGATGTTTTATACATGTAGTCAAAATTTCAGCATCTTAATCCTTGTTGAAGAAAAGGTTATAGTGAAAATTCCAAGATGATGTGTTTGAAGCAATGAAACCCTAAAATTCAAGTCTCTCATACCAAATGTTATGCAACCAGATCACAAAATAGAAGAAAAGTTAGATCAATGACTTTAAAATTAGCCTCTTTAAGGTGTAAACCTACTTTACATCACATAAATGAAAAAATAATGGCAGAAGTGTCCTCATAAACACAATTTTATTAATCAGAAAAGAAATTACATATTAATTTTGCAAGAGTTTACACACACACTCCAACACTCTTGCAATCAAGAGAATGAACTATATATAAGCTTAATTTCCTAACCCGTTATAGTTAGGGACTACTTATTAAATTAACAAGTGTCTATTTACAATAAAAATCCATTCTAACTAATCTACTAACTCTACTCCTAAATTGGAGCCTAAGATACGACATTATTCTAGATGTCATATCTTTTACAACAATATTCTATTTCTAAGTGTCTCCAATATTTAATTAAATATTCTAAATAAATAAATATTCTATCCTAACTTTTTGATCTATGAATTTTGTATTTTGGATCATCTAACATTCCCCCCTATGAACCAATGATACATTAAAATAGATACCAAGTTCATATCTGAACTTACCAAATTCGATCCTGCCAAGTGGTTTTGTGAGAATATCAGAGACCTAATCTTCTGAAGGACAATAAATTGGCTTGATGACATCCTTGGAAATGAGTGATCTAATGTGATGATACTTGGTGTCCACATGTTTTGTTTTGGAATGAAAAACTGGATTCTTGGCAAGCTTTATGGTTGACTGGATGTCGATGAATAATGATGTAGCTTCGTCTTGAGGAATTCCCAAATCCTGCAAAACTCTACGCAAGAAAACAATTTCACGTGCTGCTTCCCATGCTAATATGTATTCTAATTCGGCTGAAGAAGTGACCAATGTAGCTTGTTTCTTTCATCTTCAAGATACTGCAATTGACCCCATGTTCATTAAATAACCGTAGGTTGATGCTCGATCATCAATACTACCAGCAATTGGCTTCCAGTGGTTTTCTCATGGTTCCTGCATAAAGTGTGAAAGAATACTAACTGCATAAGATAGATCTGATCAAGTCATTGTCAGATAAATTAGGTTGCCAATCAATTGTCGATAAGTAGTGTTGTCCACCTTTACCCCCCTTAAAATTTTGAAAGTTTCAAGTTTTGTTCCATGGGGGTAAGAACGGGCTTGCAATCCTACATTTCGAAGCACTAAAGAACTTCTGCTGCATACTTTGAGAAATGAAAATATGATGTGTACGTTGGAATACTTCAATGCCAATATAGTAGTGAAGTAGTCCCCAGTCTATCATTTTAAAACCTACATGTAACTCCTTTTTCACTTGTACAATATGATCATCATTGTTTCTAGTAATGATCAAATAATCTACATACATAAGAATCACTAGATTTTGACCCTATTAACAAACATACAAAGTATCATCAGATTCACTTCGTTGAAAGCCAACTTTCCGAAGGTATTCATCCATTTTGGCATACCAAGCTTGTGGAGCTTGTTTTAACCCATATAAAGCCTTAATCAGTTTATAGACTTTATGTTCTTGCCCTTTAATTTCAAAACCTTATGGTTGTGTCATATATACATCTTCCTATAAATCTTCATTGAGAAAAGCACTCTTTACATCCATCTGGTGCAATTTTCATCCTTTTTGTGTTGTTAATGCGAGTGTTAAGTGGATGGTGTTCCATTTTGTTATAGGAGCAAAAGTCTCCTCATAATCCATGCCTTCCTGCTGCGCAAAACCCTTAGCTACAAATCTAGCTTTGTACTTGTCGATTTCTCCATTTTGGTTGTACTTAATTCTGTAAACCCATTTGCATCTGATGGGTTTAACATTTTGAGGACAATCAACAAGTTTCCAAGTGTTGTTGTCTTGAACTACCTTATATTCGTCAATCATATCTCATTTCCATTATTTATATTTTACTACCTCTTTGTATGTGGAGGGTTCAGTAAAAGCATTCGTGATTAAGAAAAAAATTCCTTCATTCCTGGTGGACCCCCTTGTTCGTATTTTATTTTTCTCATCTTGCCTTACATCTTTCAATAGTTGAACAACCCATTTTTGCAATTGATGTTCACTTGTTTGAGATTCTGAAAAGTCACCATTGTTATAAAGAGGATTAATGTAAATAGAGGTACGTTGATCAATTGCAGATTCTGGGTGCAGAGAACCATTGTTAGAAGAACTACTGCTACTAGTAGATTTTGATGAACTACCAGAAGACCCAGACTGTGTTGGTGAAGTAGATGGACTATATGAATCATCTTCAGAGGAAGGAAAATCAAGTTCTTACCAAATTTGTGAATTTTGTTGACTTTGAATGTTTCCTTTCCTTTTATCTCCTTTTGTTTCCAATTTTTGAAGAAGATGTTCTATTTCTTCAGCACTCTTACTCTCAATTTCTTAAAAAAATTACATCTCCACCGACAATAAATTTCCCATTTGACACAAGCCTGTACCCTTTCTTCTCATCCGAATATCCAATCATTGTGCATTTCAAACTTTGTGATTCAAGCTTAGTTCATTTTTCTTTTGGAACTTAGGCATAACACATGGAACCAAAATCCCTAAGGTGTTTAAATTTAGGTGTGAATAGCTCTATGGATTGCTTCTACCTAATAAATAGGACTTAACTTTTTAAAAGTTAACATAGACCTCGCCATTCCTAACAAAGTACGATTCATTCTTTCTACTACTCCATTTTACCGTGGAGTGTGGACATTTTTAAGATGTCATTTGATCCCAATTTCTTTGTAATAACTTTGGAATTCATTTGAAGTGAATTCTCTTCCATTGTTAGTTCTAAGAGTGCCAATATTTTCTTTTCCTTCATTTTCAACAAGTTGACGAAGAGTTTTAAACTTTTCAAATGCCTTTGACTTATGCTTTAAGAAGTGAACCCATGTAATTCTACTAAAATCATCAATAAAGAGTAAGAAATATTTGCAACCTCCTAGAGATGCTTATAAGGGTCCACAAATGTCACTGTGCACTGTTTGCTCGCCATGAGCTTGTTGGGAAAGGTTCTCGACTTTGTTTTCCATAAATGAAAGCTTCACATCTTGAATTTTCTTTCTTGAAGGTAGGAAATATCTTAACCAATCCTTGTTTTTGTAGTTGAGAGAGATTGTCAAAGTTTAAATGTCCATTCCTCACATGCCATAATTTGATAGGTGAAATGTTTGTGCTTGCTGCACCTGCAAAGTTAGAATTCTTTCGAATAATTGTTCCTTTCATCCTTAATAGTTTTCCATCTTCATATCATGTCATCACTATTTTCATGTTCTATTTGATTGAATTTGTTTTAACTAGGCCATCCTCCAAAACCACCTAATGTCTGACCTGTTGGATTGAGACTAAAGACAACAAATTCTTTTTAAAGTTGGGTACATACCATACATTTGAAATCAATATTTCTCCAATGTTAGGAAGATAAACTTTAACAACACCTTTTCCATAAGGAGTATGTTTTGTATCATCAGCAAGAAAGATTGAACTAAGGTGGCATGGTTGGAAGTTCCAAAAGAAGTCTTGTCGAAAATTCATGTGTTGAGTTGCTCCTGTATATAAAATCCATGCATCTTCATAATCACTTTGAAAAAAATTGGAAACTAATGCTGTTGATTCTGAAATTTGACTTGATGTGAAGACACATTTTGAACTATCATTATCTTGATCAGTGGAAAATTTAGTTGTGTTTTGATGAAACTTTGGAATTTTATCAATGGAAGTTCTACAATCTTCTACAAAATGGTCCACTTTGTTACATCTTCTCCAGACAATTTGATTCAAGTCTTTGCCTCTTCCTTGATATTGTCTTTGCCTATTCTTTGACCTCTATTTTGAGTTGGTCCTCTACCTTGACTTTGACCTCTTCCTTGACTATTTCCTCTACCTTGAATGTTGCTTCTATTTTGAAGGTTTCCTATGCCTTGATTGTTTCCTCTTCCTTCAAAGTTTCCTCTATTTTAGCTTCTTCCACGACCTTGTCCACTATGTGCTATTGGATGTGGATTGAATTGTCCTCTTCCTCTAGAATCGTTAGTTGATGATTTACTTGTGTTGGCTTATGTGAAGAAGACATCTTCCCCTTGTTTCTTCCTCCCAAAAATTTTTTCGTGTTGAGCTAACATATCAATTAGCTCATCAAGCTTTAATTTATCTAACTTTCCAGTCATTTGTAGAGTTTCCAAAAAAATGCGTCTAAGAAGAAGGCAATCCAGCAAATAGAATTGTGGTCATGAAACTGTCATCTAGTGGTGGAAATCCGACTTTTACTATTTCTTGCTTAATATTTTTAAGCCTGGAGATATACGCAAGGACATCTCCTCCTTCAATTAGTTTTTTTTGAAGCAAATTAAGCTGTAGATCAACCTTTTTTATTCAAGTTGTGTATCAAATATATCTTTGAAAGTATGCAAAGCAGACCATGCATCTGAGGCATTTTCAATATGAATATACATTTCATCATTAACTAAAGACTTTATAAGAGCTAGTGCCTTGACATTTTTAACTTCCCATTTTGCAAGTGAAGCTACATCTATTGGGTTATTTGGCTTAATGTCTCCATCACATATGCCTTGCCACAATTCGTTATATATTAGAGTGCTTTCAATGAGACGTTTCCATGTTTTGTATGATTTTACCCCTTCAAGCTTATCAGAATCAAAGAACAGATTAAATAACTTCGACATTGTAGTTTTCAAGCTTTGCACCAAAAAGAATCAAGCACAAGAAAAAGATGAGCAACACGTCACACAAAAATGATCTATCGAGGCTTGGCCTTGATCCTCGTATAGTCGTTGAAGGAGAAAAATGACTGAGCTTTGCACTTGGCTCTAGTCAATTTCTCTTAAGAATTTACAATGAAAACTTTCAAAAGTTTGACTGATTTACAATCCCCTTGCAAAATTGTGTGGAAGAAATATTTTAACCCCCCCTCAAAGTAAAAAATTACTTTGATTTACAATGTCACTCTTATCTCTCCACAATAAAAAAAAAAAAAATGAAAAATTACCAAAGATAGAATCTCCTTATTACTCCAAGAATTACAAAATTTTACCACTTCACAGAACTTACAAATGATCCTTTTACACCTTATTACTCCTAAAAAAATATTAAAAATAACAATATGTTCCTCCAACCATGGAACCATAGCAAAAATTACCATTACATGCAAGTTCAATTTGAATCAAATTGCAGATATGCGAGAAACTAGATATATATAAAAGAAAATGAATTTAATGTAAAAAGGCCACACTATCCAGGTATTGTGTCCTTCTCCTAGAAATGTGTGTTGCCTCTCACAAAAATTCCCTTTCTCTGCTTATGCAGTGCTACCAAGCTTCCACTCCCTAAGGAAAAATGATGTTGCTTCATGTTGGCTTCTTCTGTTGTGTGCTTCACGTTGGCTTCACGTTGTCTATGGATAGCTCAATAAGTGCATATTGCTTCTGCTCCTTGACTTCTCTAATCTATCTACGTTGCTCCTAGACTTCTCTCACCGATCAGTGCTTCTCCTCAAAGGTTCGGAACAATCTAGATTAAGTACTATTGTAGCGAAAACACAACACTTCAATCGTCAAGCATCTAGTTTGTTGTCGATTCCTTGGAGCGCGTAATGCATGGAGAATAGGGAGAATTCATGTAGCGTGAATCAATAGCAACCATCATTTAGCACTCTTGTCTTCTACTTGCAACAATATAGCACTAACCCTCTGATCCATAAATTTACATAGTAATTACCATGACCTAGTTGCAAAAATAAATATGTGCCAAAAGCCCCTATAGTTTTGTTTCTCTGATCTATAATGGAGTAAAGTTAACAAAGAAATTAATCTGCAAAGATCCCAAAACCTAGATAAATTTAACTGAATTGGACATATCTAGGGTTCCCGAGAGGGCTTCAAAGATATTAATTATGGTGATATTTTGGATCACGGTTTGAGAATGACACAATTAGATACAGAGTAAGATTCAATATCAAAGCTTCTGAAATCAAACTAGTGACCAGTTTGTATGATGAGTATAAAAAATTATATCAAAAAAACCCCTTCAAAACTTACCCCACTAACCTCAATTGCTTGCAAAATGCACATAGTGATGCATAAAACCCCATCCAATTGATAATGTATCCATTATATGGAACAACGGGAATGGGAGCCTCCCTGATTTGATGCGACTGTAATGAAAATTGTAACGAGGATCGTTATTTATCGCCAGGGTTTCACTTAGCACATTGTCATGAAAATAATAAATTTTCTTTTTTTTTTTAACAAACATTGGAAGATTTTCATACCAATCATCTACTGATCAATTCAATGGATTTTCCCAAAAACTTGTAGAGTTGGAATATCCTCCTCTCATCAGCTGCATTGTTGAAGCTCTGATACCACAATAATGGCAGAAGTTTCCTCATACACACAATTTTATTAACCAGAAAAGAAATTACATATTAATTTTGCAAGAGTTTACACACACACTCCAACACTCTTGCAATCAGTAGAATGAACTATATATAAGCTTAATTTCCTAACCTATTCTAGTTATGGACTACTTATTAAATTAACAAGTGTCCATTTACAATAAATGCAATTCTAACCAATCTACTAATCTACTCCTAAATTGGAGCCTAAGATACGACATTATTCTAGATGTCATATCTTTTACAACAATATTCTATTTCTAAGTGTCTCCAATATTTAATTAAATATTCTGAATAAATAAATATTCTATCCTAACTTTGTGAACTATGAATTTTGTATTTTGGATCATCTAACACGTTTTATGGAATTCAAATATGATGCTTGAAAATAAAGTTAAGATTATTTCCCCTAGGTCACCTACTTGAGACTAAATTCTGGGACATACAAAAACCTTAAATACTTCGGAAAATATCTCATGAAATATAGCAAACCAAGATCTACAATTTTTACATGAAGTTCATCACGATGTTTTATACATGTAGTCAAAATTTCATTGTTTGAATCATGGTAGAAAAAAAGGTTATAGTGAAAATTCCAAGATGACATGTTTGAAGTAGTGAAACCCTAAAATCGAAGTCTTTGATACCAAATGTTATGCAGCTAGATCACAAAATAAAATAAAAGTTAGATCAATGACTTTAAAATTAGCCTCTTTAAGGGGTAAACCTACTTTACATCACATAAATGAAAAAATCTTGGATGATACAAATGATATGACCTCCTCAGTATATATCGAAGTCTAAGGGGTCACAATATAATAAGAGCCTACATAACAATAATAATGCAAGGGAACAACAATAACAATAGTGGGCTTCTATGGACCACAACAATAACAATATGGAGGCTACATGGATAAAACAATAAAAATAAGGGGGCTATGCTAACAATAATAATGAGGAGTCTACACTAGCATTTTAGGGACCTAACAAAGGTAATTATAAGGTCCATCAATTATGTATTGCATGTGCTCTACAATCTATTACTTTATGAAAAAAATGATTACAAAAAATGTAATAGCCAAAGGAGGAATTTTGACACCATGTCATGTGAGGCCACTTTAGTGGGAGATATATTCTAAATTTATCTTTGCTGACCTTGGGAGGAATGTCTATTTGTCATAGATTATTTTATTTCTTCTTGTTGCTTCCATCACTGATGGATATTTTGAGTACAACAACATAGCTTCCATATTTTCCTTCATCTACTTTCTTTAGCGAATTTGAAGCCTAAGAATTTGAATCTGCTATAGGATCCAACTAATTCTCGTCATAGAAAATACCATTCTTAATGAATGGTGATCTTTGATAATTAATGATATCATCTTATATTTCAATTCTCTTTTGAAAAGTCAAGCTTCTATTCAACTTAGCAGCCCTTTTTCTCTAATTCTTTTCCTAAGGAAATAACTTCATATTCCAGCTTCTTACAATCTTCTCACCACTTAACTTGTCCTTTTCTCATTTTCTATTTGAATCTTTAGGTTGATAATAGTCTCCTTTGTTTTGTCAAGGATTTGTGACATCCGTTATTTTGTATCGCAATCCTCCTCTTCATATATTTCCAATTGCTCCATTTGTTTCAAATTCTTTTTCGTAAGCTTATTTATTTTTCTTAAGGAAAAAATAAGTTGTTCTTAAAGACCCACCTCCCCATCTATTTTGGAATTTTATTCTTCTTTTGAATCCATTAGTACTTTCCATTTATCTTCATTTTCCAAGACAACAATATTTGTTTCTATTTCCACAAGATACTTTCTTCTCTATCACTAATGAAAATTCTTTCAATGCTCTCTTCGAATGAATCACTAACCCTTTTTCAGTAAGGAATCTTCTTTTTCTTATAAGACTTCTCCCTTTCATGTTTGTCCTATTTTTTGTTCTTTTCGTGCTTATTATTTTTGTTTTTTTTTTGCGTTATGGTATTCTTCATCATCATTAATTTCATCCTTTCCATACGAAAACTTAGCTACAAAATGTCCTACTTTCCCTCAGTTAAACCATATAAAGGGAAACTTCCCTTTGTATTTTCCACTCTTTTTTATTTTTTTCCACAAAATGTTCTTCCTTGACAAATACTACACTATTGTAGTTATTTCTTCATTCATGTTGAATTTTCTTCACATTCATTGAACTTTTGGAGACTGTTATTTCTTTGATGGCTTCTCAATATTAGATTTCATTTCATAGGCCATGAGAATCCCATGAAATTCATCCATTGTCAATTTATGAGGTTCCTTCATTTCTTCAATAGCAAAAACTTTGGCATCAAATATTAAGGGGAGTGACTTTAATGCCTTAGGTACAATCATCGATTCTTCAAACTTTTAACCATTTCCTTTAATGGCGTTAACAATTTCTTCCACATGAAGGAGATAGACTATAACATTTTCTTTGTCTTTCGTTTTCAAAACCTTGAGCTACATTTTACGAAATTATAACTTTTCCTTCTTAACATTGTCATCACCTTTGTAGATAAATTCAATTTTGTCCCAAATTTATTTTTCCAAATCACAATGTACCACCTTGAAAAACTCTAATTTTGATAGGCCACACAAGATAACATTAATTTCTTTTTAATTTTGTTCATTACCCTTATTTATAGCCTAATTTATTCGTGTAGGTGTTGGATATTCGTAACCAATAACAACATATTTTGATATTGAAGCCAAGGGGAGTTAGATAATTCCACATCCTTATGCTCTATAATGCATAGTTTTTTAAATCAAGCAATGGAGCTTTATTTGCAGTTAAATCTTCTTTACCATCCATGTGCTCTCCCATTATCTACCCTCTAGTGTTTAGACAATTTTAAGGAACCAACTCTCATACCAATTGTTGGGAACACACTTATAATAAAAAGGGGGTGGACAATATAAGGAAATTATTTATTTATTTAATAATTCATCAACTATAAGAAATAAATTACATATGCCATATATCAATTGCAAAACATGGAACATAATGCTTACATGGAAGCACTTTTGGGAGGAAACCAAAAAAATTATCTTCATAATTATTTGTAGAAACCAACCTATTGTTACAAATATTTGTATGTAACAACCTATTGTTACAAATATTTGTAGGCATCAACCCACTGGAGATACTAATCCTCGCCACTAAGCATCAACTTAGCAAGAGACACCAACCTATGTATAGATTCTTCAAAAATAATCTACTCATGATGACACTAGATAAATTTGTTTCTTCTTTAAATCTACTCACCACTTCACCAAATTAGCATATAGTTTCACTAGATCTACTTACCAGATATTTTCTCCTCATATAATATTCAATTTTTTTCTCCACAAATGATATTAAATTATAACCCCACCAATGATGTTTAGTGGTATCTCCACAAATGTAATTCGATTGTCACTCTACAAACTTCTTCAAATATTACATTTTCCATTCTCTCATACTTGCCTTTCAATACTTTTACTTTCTATACATCATAATAACCTTATTTAAGAGATGTGTTGATTTCAAAATACATGCTAACCATTAATTAAATAATTAATTTGTCTTTTTATTTCACTTTTCAAAATATCATTGATTTGAAATCAACAATTACCTTTGTGATGTATTCACGTAAATTCATTTTTTATTTTGAATTCATCATTTTTAGGTTAATTCAATTTTTATTTTGAAATCATATTTTTCACATGAAACCTCTTTATATTATACTTTAATGCTTACATACATGTACATCAATCATGATCCTAAGTCTTTTGACATCAATGACAATAGTCCTTTGACCTCCCCATTTTGGTGTTGAGAAATCTAGAGTGCAGTAGATAGGATTATTTCTCTTTCTATGATAATTGCTTGTGATATTTTCTTACTTTTTCTTGCTTATTAATTTCTTTATTATGTTTATCATCAAACAAGTACCAAAAATAAGAAGAACAATAATACACAAGTACACAGGATATAGGCTACAAGTCAGGGCCAAAACCTCTCTACATGAGACAAAACTTGTAAATATCTTCTCTTCTTATAGATTCTTCAGTTGACGAATTCCAAGACCTCTAGACTAAGACCAATACCTTTCCAAGACCAAGTCTGACCTCTCATGATTATGTACTTCATTTTTCCATTTCAAACCTAATCAAGTCTCTTCCAATAACACAACTTTCACCCCGAGCTTCAAAATTTTGGCCTCTAGTGCAGGTCTAAAATTTTTGGCCCCCTACAATCGCTACTACATCCACATGTGTGAGTGAAATTTAGCCTTCCAAGGTCTCCCAAAAACTTCATTTTCTTTGTTTCCCAACAACTGTTATCCTCTTCTACAAAACAAACAATTTTGACCTTGAAGCAACAAACCCTAGCCTTTCTTCTTCGCATGTGTGAGATAAAATTAGCCCAAAAACTTCTTCCTTCATCCTCTTCCTCCTTCGCTAGCCTTTTTCTGCTCTTTCTTCTCTTGAATGAGATGAAAAGTGAATGTGTCTCAAGGGTTTGAATTTCCCTCCTTTATATAGGCTTCTTAAGGTGGGTGTGGCTCCTCAAAATAGGGCAACTTCTCAGTTTTGAGGCCGACTTGACCTTGAAGGGTATTTTGACACTTTTAATTACACAAATAATTTTGTTTACATACAATGTGCCCGATGGGGTCTTCAACTTATGAGAATGAATCTTTGGAATTATTGACCTAGGACAAACCCTAGAAGCACTCAATGGGTGCTTGACCTATAAAAATAAAATACCTTGAGCATGAAGCCCATGCTCCAAAAATAACAATAATATTTTTCCTTTTATTTTATAAAATATAACAATCAAAAGTACATTTCATATTTATGAATATCGAACCTAGTTACATAATTTTTAGCACTCCCTCTTAACTAAGAAGGTATTCATAAATGGTACATGGATATTATCAATCTAAAGAGATCTCATAAGAAGAGTCATATTGGTAACCCATTTGTTTTAGAATCATAAAAACCAGCATTGTCACATAGAAATGACTTGACTATCAAATCTATCTCTCCACAACATAAGAGCACAATGTTGGAGAGACCAATGATTTATAGACACCATCATCATTGTCTCTCAAGGAACATACTCCACTCAAGTGTTCATAGAGTATTTCATAGTTAGATTATTCTTGTATTGTATAGTTAGTCCTCAAAGAATATCGGTTGTCGACTACTCTTATCTTGGATGCCCTACCTCATCCTCAAAGAACATAGGATTCCAGATGTTTACCCAATTCTCCATTTTCTCTTCCCAAGTGAAGACAAGAAGGATGTGCCTATATCCGCCTCTGAAGTATGGAGGATATATTAACTATACCAATACTTGTCTCTCAAATACACAAGCTTCTTATTAGGAAGATATTTTGTCAATATGTCAACTACCTACTCATCGGTGGAGATTTATTCTAGTTTCAACACAACATCCTATACTATCTTTTGAATGTAGTGATACTTGTTGTTTATATGCTTTGTATTTCCATGAAACACTGGGCCTTCAAACAATCTTATACAACTAATATTATCATAGTGTATCATTGTAAGGTCCATTGGTCCTTCAAACAAGTCAGAAAACAACTTCCTCAACAAGGCAACTTCTCTGCTTACTTCACAGGCTACAATGTATTCAACCTCAACACTACTCAAATCAATTGATTATTTCTTTATTCTCATTCATTATACCATGTATGATCCCAAACTAAAGCATCATCCTATAGTGCTCCTTCCATAATGCCCAATGCTTCCCTAGTCCGAATTTGTATATCTAATCAAGTGGACATCATTCTTCCTATCATATTTTAGGTAGTAGTGGATTGTTCCTTAAAGATATATCATAATGTGCTTGCCTTCTATCCAATGATTATGCTTTGGCTCAACTTGGAACTGATTTGGAATATTCACTGCAAAATATATCACTGATCAAATATTCATCAAATACATCAATGAGCCAATCCATTGTCTATACCTGGTTGAATCCACTAGCCTTGATCCAGAACTCCTTAGTCTTTTCAAGTTTGTGATCATTAGGGTTGTCATTGGTTTGCAGTCCATCATGTTAAATATATTCAACATCTCGATCACATACTTCCATTGACCTAGATAGATCTCATCCAGTACCTACCAAATTTTGAGTCCCAAATAGTAGTGAATCAACCCAAGATCCTTCATATCAAATTTTGCTACTAACTTCCTCATACATTCTTGGATTCGACCTTCTACACCTTTCAAGAGAGTATCATCCACATTATTATTATGGGTTCATCCTTCACGACCTTAATATAGAGATTCAGATCAACAAAACTTTTTGAGATGCCCAATCTTTGTAGGTATGCATCCATCCTTGCATACCATGCCCTTGGTGCTTGTTTAAGGCCATATAATGTCTTCTTCAATATGCAAACATATTTCTCTCTATCTTTGACTTAAAATCTAGAGGGTTTCTCTATATAGACTTCAACATCAAATGTGTCATCCAAGAATACAGCCTTGACATCCATTTGATGTATATTCCATCCCAACGATGATGCCAAAGAGACCAATGAGCGTATAGGTGTATACCTTGTTGTTGGAGAAAATGGCTCTTTATAATCAATGCATTCTTGTTGAGAGCAACCCCTAGCCATATATCATGCCTTCTACTTTTCAATAATTTCATATGCCACATGTTTAATCTTGTAAAGCCATTTGTAAGTTACCACAAACTCATCTTCAGGCCTAGGTACGATCTCCCACATCCCATTTTTCATCATTGATTGATATTTCATGCATGGAATCTTTCAATTCTTGATGATTGAAAAATTCTTGAAAGGTGGATGGCTATGCTTCCATTAGTTTTGGCATATATGTTGCATACGCTGAATATCTTTTGGGCTTATTGCTTTCTCTAAATGTTCCTTTATTTGCTCCATGTCCCTCTTCATCTAATAGAGTAGACTTCAACCAATTAGGTCTCTTTCTAGTCTATGGGATTCCCACAGCTGTATAGGTTCACTAAGACCTTCATCTTCATTATTTTTGTTCTTCTTCCTCCTTAGTAATTTCCTCTTCAAATACCGAAATTTCTTTATAATCAAAGTCCATTGGGAGATATTTTGATTTCTGGAATAAAATACTTTCATCAAATATCACATCTCGACTAACTTCTATTTAGTGTCCTTCTTTTATGTAGATCATATATTCCTTGGAAGAATTATTATAGCTAGCAAATGTTCCCATCATGATGTTACATAGTATTTTGTCACACCTCCTTCACTTCCTTGTGACATACCCCAAAGTGCCCAAAACATGACCATTATGTAGTGTACTCATTCATATATGCATCGTAGATCCTTCCTAAGACATTGATTGGAAAATGCCTTGAGCTTTCCCTGAAATAAATAGCTCTAAAAACCTAATTTGAGAATCATTATTCTTATGAGACTAAAAATAGTGATGATCGCCTATTTCAATGCACTTGACTCGTGATGGCATTGCTCTATTCACTTGTATACCCACGATGATGCAAAAAAGGAAATTTTCCCAAAGAGGATGAGAAGCTTCGTGATCTAGAAGCTTCCAGAGTGGCGACCTAGAGGTTTTTTGGCACAGATGAGGTTGAATTCTCCCAAGTTGGCCTCTTGGTCTTATCCCCATGAGATACCTCCTTGAGATAAGGGCCTACTCCTATCTTTGGAGAAATCCTAACTCCCTTTCCTAGCCTATATAATTCATCCTTTGCCATTCCCAAATGGTTGGTCTATGCCTATTTGCACCCTTATGCTAAGATTGTGCCTATATGCTACTCATTTGGCTTGGAGGAGTGCTTAGAGAGCTTAGCTTGGACTTGGATATTCATTCAAGGAGAGCCTAAAAACATCAAGACTTGGTTGTATGCTTCCCCTTATTTTCTATTAATATACAACTGCTAGTTTATTTTCCCTAGATGTATATTTTATGTATCATTTAGCTTAACATTCGTTGATCAATTAAGTATGTTGCTTTTGAATATGTTATTTGTATTTGCATGCCTTGTTGTTTCTTGATCTCTTATATAGGACCATAAACACTGAGAGCAGTAGGAACGAGCCTGTGATGCATGTGATTCAAGGTATTCAACAAAGGAGATCAAGATAAGATCTGAATGAGGTAGGTCATATTCTTCGTCTCCCTTTTCAATTGCAACTTAGGAAAGTTTATAGTGTCTAATAGAGTAGACTTCAACCAGATAGGTCTCTTTCTAGACTATGGGATTACCATAGCTGTATAGGTTCATTGGGACCTTCATCTTCATGATTTTATTCTTCTTCCTCCCTAGTAGTTTCCTCTTCAAATACCACAAGTATTTTATCATCAAAGTCCATAGGGATATCTTTTGATTTCTTGAATGAAATACTTTCATCAAATATCACATCTCAGCTGACTTCTATTCAGTTTCCTTATTTTATGTAGATCCTATATGCCTTGGAAGAATTATTGTAGCTATCAAATGTTCCCATCATGCCTAATGGATCCAAACTCTTTCTCTTGTCCTTTGGTATATGAATATAGATAGGACAACCAAAAATTCGGAGATGATCCGTACTTGGTTTCTTCCCAATGAATACTTATTCAAGAGTCATGTTATCTAGTGACCTATGGGGACTTCGATTTTGTATGTATACAATTGTCTTCATAGCTTCACCCAATAAGAATTTTGGTAGATCTTGATCATGTAGCATAACTTTACACTTTTTTCAATGGATCAATTCTTTCATTCAGAAACTCCAATTTGTTCGGGATTATATGGGACTATCAACTCCCTCTTAATCCTAGACTCCTTACAAAAGGCTATAATTTCCTTGGATGTGTATTATCCTCCATTATCAAACCTTAATATCTTGATTGTCCTTTATGTAAGGTTCTCTACTTGAACTTTGAATTCTTGAAATTCGATAAATACTTCATACTTGGATTTAAGTAAACCCAATTTTTCCTTGAATGGTCATCTATGATGGTGACATAATATAGATGACCTCCAAGTGAATTTGGGTTCATAGGACAACAAACATCATAATGAATGAGATCCAAAGTTTCTTTTGACCTTGAAGCAGTGCTTCGAAATGGTATCTTGTTGTTTTTACCCAATGCACATCCCTTCCAATACTCCTTCAGGATCTTATTTTAGTTTGGGGATGCCATTCCATATTGAATTTAGGGTTGGAAATATTTTGTAGTGAAGATGGCCAAATATTCTATGCCAAAGTTAACATGTGCCAGCTTCAATGTGAATGAAATCTTTAGCTTCTATGCTTGAGTTTTTACCCCTTAATACAACCTTTGCATCAATGAAAGAAAATCTATCACCCTTATCCTATAGACATGAAATGGAAAGTAAATTCATGTGCAAACCTAGAAAAAATAAGATATTGTTGAGATGAATATTTCCTCCATTATCTAGCTCTAATGAGTTGATCCAATTCCTCTCACAGGGTATATTTTAATGTCACCAAGATCTATAGAGTAAGAGGACTTTCCTTTTGATAATGTCTTTAATTGCTTGCGTGGACGAATCATATGCCTTCATGCTCCACTGAGATTTACCCAAATATTCACATCTTGAAATGTGTTAGTGAGTACTGAGAATAGTCCTCCATCCTTTGTATATGTCTTGGTCACTTTCTTCTTCAGAAAAAATAAGAGATCCAATATTTGTTTGATGCCATTCTTGAGATGACTTTTCACTTTCATACACTTATTTAGGAAATTCTTCAATGTATTAGATATCTTCATTACACCCCTAGTCAACCTTAGCTCTGATTCGATGTTGAGAGATCTAAATGGAATTAGATAGGATGATTTCTCTTTCTATGATAATTGCTTGTGATATCTATTTACTTTTTCTTACTTATTAATTTCTTTCTTATGTTTATCATCAAACAACTACCAAGAATGAGAATAAAGTTAGTACACAAGTACATAGGATATAGGTTGCAAGCTAGGGCCAAAACCTCTACACTTAAGAGGAAAACCCGTAAATCTCTTCTCTTCTTATAGATTCTTCAACTGATGAATTCCAACACCTCTAGACCAAGACCAATACCCTTCCAATACCAAGCCTGACCTCTCATGATGATGTGCTTCGTTTGTCCAAGTCAAACCCAGAAAAATCTCTTCCAGTAGCACAACTTCGACCCCCAGCTTCAGAATTTTGGCCTCTACTACAAGTCTAAAACTTTCACCAACTGCAACTACTACCACTTCCACACGTGTGAGTGAAATTTATCCTTCCAAGGCCTCCCAAGAACTTCACTTTCTTTGCTTCCTTGTCTAGGGCTAGAAGGTGACCTAGTAGGCCCTTTTTCCAATAACCTTGACACTCTTTTATAGAATAGACAATTTTGACCTTGAAGCAACAAACCCTAACCTTTCTTATTCGAATGTGTGAGATAGAATTACCCCAAAAATTTCTTCCTTCATCCTTCATCCTTTTCCTTCTTTGCTAGCCTTTTTCTTCTCCTCCTTCGCTTGAATGAGATGAGAAGTGAATGTGTCTCATGGAGGTCAATATCTGTCCTTTATATAGGCTTCTTAAGGTGGATACAGATCCTCAAAATAGGATGACTTTTGTAATGTCCATATCCCCATAGGAATCTTGTAACAAATTCCACTAGCTTAGAGTGGTTCCCATAGGCTAAAGTGAGGAAATAATTAATAAGGGGACTTAAATTTTCCTAAGAAAACTTTATTAAAGAAGGGAAAAGGATGATGTTTTCTAGGAAAGTGGGGATGTCACTTTAAATTTATAAAGTGAGCTATCATAAAGTGGCTTTATAAAAGAAAATTTAATAAAAAAGAAAAAAGATAAAGATAAAGTGAGAAAAAGGGAAGGTGAAGAGATAAAGACAAAAGGGAAGATAAACATGAAAAAACAATCCCAAACTCATTAAAAGAAGGGAATTGAGGAGGCTCCCAATGTTCATGCATTGTGTGAGTTTGAAGAGAGAGCCCTTGGAGAGAGTTACAAGAGGAAGCTAAGGGATTTGGAGCCCTAGCTTCCACAGCAGACTTCGATGTTGCAATGAGACCCCCTAGTCTAAGAATGACATCACTCAGATTTCACCGTAGAGCTTCAATGGAGAACGAACTTTATGAGAAATATTGCGGTAATCAAGCTTATCAATTGTTTTATATCCTTATACTACATTTTCCTATTTCCTATGACAGGTTGAAGGCTTCATGGATAATGAAAATTCAAAGGAAAATTAATATCAATAAATACTCTTGTTTCATAGGACCCACGAATTATTGAGAGAACTGTAGATTTTATGGTGGGGACAGTTCAGATCCCTTTTAAAGAATTAAAATGAAAAAGGCTTACATGACTGAATCTATAGGGAAGAATAGGCAGTATGATTCCCACAAATTTTAATGGTTGATTCCATCATTGTGTGGAGGCACCAATCAAGGGAGTCAGGTTAATTTTTCTTATGGTTGAACATATTTCAAGGTGTTGGGACAGGTTTTGGGTTTACAAAAATCACATCACTCATTTAACTCAGAGAGTGGCCATTTCATTCAATCGATAAATGTGTTCTTCTCTGTAGAGGGACCTTTAGTTGAAAACTTTGTGACTGTGGGAGGTTGAATGTAGATACATGAAGAAGTTATATTGTTGGGCATGATTCCAATGAGAAATAAGGTTGAAATCCCTCACTACTGATGTTGGACGAGAAGCCACACAATTTCTAGACCAAGTTACAGCTGAAGAGGGGAGAGATAATCATTGCTTTTTATCCTGGA
>APFE030962431.1:15797-50912 GCA_000404065.3 Pinus taeda | reverse complement strand
CCAATTCTGGTTGTAAGCATATTTCGGTATTTTCCATTAATAAAATGAAGTGTTATTTCCGCTGCATCTCTTTAGTTATGGTTATCGCATCTCTGTATTTATGGTTATCTCTGTAATCTATTGCGTTCCTATTTAAATCCGGATCATGCACTATGTTGAATGAATGGAGTTTTGAACTTGAAGGTGCTACACTACCCATTGAATGTATCAATGGTTGTTACCATTACTTTATCTTCCAGTGGGGATGTGTTCCAAAACTGTGACGAACAATATATTTTCTCATTCTAGTGTTGAAGCATCATCCACGTTCATTATGCGTATGTGATTATGTTGGTTTTCATTGAATTATGAGGTTGACACTCTTATTTAAATTCACTTAATGCTCAGATTTTGAATAGAATAAGTTTATTTGTGGTTAGTTTCTCATTGTATAGACTATATAATTTTTTCTGAGATGCTATAAGAAGCATGTATGTGATTTGAGAAGTTTGTGGTTCATATTAGTCCCTAAATGCAATTTAGTAGCCTATAGTAGGCACCTACAACAATGTTTCCCTTGATTGTTCAAAGAAATTTGTCACTAAACTTGGCTACACACCTAGAAATGTATTAAGAATGTACAGTGTTATTTAAGCAAAATTTTACAATGGTATCGTAGTGGTGGTACCATGGGTTGGTGATGTTGGGGCATAACAACATCACCTCATATACAAAGTTCACTCAGAGGCTTATTGAGTGCTTTGATAGGAAGGATCTGAAGATACATTTTAGAGAGCAGGCACAACTCAAGCAAACAGGTAGCTCGAAGGCTTATATCACAGAGTTTTAGAGATTAGCAATCATGTTTATAGATATTTCAAAAGCCATATTGCTGCTTATATTTGTAGAGGGGTTGGAAGAACCTCTACATGGATGGGTCAAGAGTTTTGAACCCACCAAACTTCGTGCAACAATCAATAAAACCAGGGACTTATAGGATGCAACTTCCAGAAATAGATTCACTCCTAAACCTTATTTCTCTCAAACGGGTAAAGAGGTGAAGCCCTTTCAAAAGGAGTGAGCAAGAAATGAAAACCAGATGAGGAGACCCGAAAGGAGTTGAGGAATAAGAAAATTTGTTTCAGCTATCAAGAACATTGGTCAGTGGGGCACAATTGTGCAGGAAAAGACAAATCATGCAAGGTCCACTACATTGAGGTGTACTCAAAGAGTGATAATGATGACAATGATGAGGAGAAGGCACACATAACAGTACAGGAACCAATACAAGAAAAATTACAGTGGTAGATGCACCAGACTGTGGGAGGTGAGTCCTCGCATGCAAAGGGAAAAGCTTCTATTCTTGCCTCTATGTTAGGATTCCTTAGATACCATACCTTCAAAGTTAGAGGAGTGATTGCCAGACACAAAGTGACAATACTGGTTGACAGTGGGGCTTCTCACGACTTCATAGATGCAAAGCTGGTGGAACGAAGAGAAATTCCTACAACAAAATTCAATGGTTTTATAGTCATCATACCCAAAAAAAAACAGATGGACTACAACAAGTACATCCCTAAGCTACAACTCACCATGGGAAACTACATAATGATAGATGACTTCTTCATAGTGGATGTGCCAAATTCTAATGTGGTGTTGGGGTGTCAATGGATTTATTACATAGGAAAGTAAACCACAGATCAGCAGAACATGAAAATGGAGTTCAATGATCTAGTAGATGGTGGGGGGTAGTCTTGAGAGCCATGCATAAATACTTGTTGAAGCTCGTGTCATCCAACCACATGGAGGATGTATTGAGACACAAAGATATCGAGTGGATAGTAGAGTGCCTTATCATAGATAATAGATAGGAGGAGTAGCCATGACCACACTCATATTCCATATAGGCATTCCTTCGAAAACATAATAAAGTTTTTTTTTTTATATTCCTCTAAGTACACCACCAGATAAAGGGTTTGATCATGTTATAGAAATCAAGGAGGGTGTGTAGGTAGTAATAACCACTCCTTATCAACATCCCAAATTCTATAAGGATGAAATAGAAAAGGTCGTAGAAGAGCTATTGAGATTGGGCCATATTCAAGTGAGCTCCAGTCCGTTCGCTTCTTTAATGATGATGGCTAAGGAGAAGGATGACACATTTTAGATGTGTATAAAATACCATACTCTTAATAAGAAAATAACCGAGAACCAATATCCTATTCCCAGGATCAATGACTTAATGGATGAGTAGAAAGGGGCCAAATGTTTTTTTGAATATAGATCTTCATTCCAACTACCATTAGATCTGGGTTTGGCAGCAAGGCATCTCGAACACAACTTTCAAGTGCCACTATGGGCACTATCAGTTTTTGGTAATGCCATTTGGGTTAACCAACACTCCTGCAGCTTTCCAGTCTTGTATTAATCATATATTTAATAAGTAGTTGCGAAAGTACTTATTGGTATTCTTTGATGACATATTGGTTTATGGAAAGACATGGGGGGGGCATTTGAGGCACCTGGACAAGGTGTTGGGAATTCTGGAGGAAAAGGAATTGTATGAAAATGAGTCCAAGTGTGAAATTGGCATGACGAAGATTCTCTATCTAAGGCATATTATTGGTCATGATGGGTTACAAGTGCATCAGGAGAAAATTTGAGCAATGATCAAGTGGCCCACCCGAAAGAATGTCACAAAGTTGAAGAGGTTCCTCAAAATTTGCACTTATTAAAGGAAATTTGTTAAGGGGTTCTCACAGTGAACAACCCCTCTTACAGATCTCACAGAAAAGGGGGTGTTCAGCTGGTCAAAGAAAGCACAAGAAACAGTTGTTAGAATGAAGGAGGTGATGAGCACTTTCCCTGTGCTTGCTTTACCTAATTTCACCCAGCCATTTGTGCTAGAATGCAGTGTTTCTGGAACAGGAATAAGAGTTGTCCTTATGTAGAATCAACATAGGGCAGAAAGAACTGAGTGAGAGGCAGAAAAAATGGATAATAAAGTTGCATGCCTATGGCTTTGAGATAGAATATGTCAAAGGCAAGAACAACATAGTGATATATGCTCTATCAGGTATGCCACCCACTTTCTTACTCATGGAGATGACAAGGGATTAGAAACCACTACTACTAGTAGAGTATTCAAAGAATAAATATTCTTGTAATATTGTAGATAGTTTGATCCATGATGACATGTATCGAGTTGTGAATGGAATTATCTATGATAAAGGAAATTTCTATCTTGTACCAGAATCAAAAGTCAAAGAGAGGATCATGCTAGTAGCTCACAACTCGCCCTTGGCTGGACATCCGCGATATCTAAAGACCTACAGGAAGGTCAAGGAGAGATTCACCTAGAAGGGCCTTAAGTCAGATGCTCTGATACTTCTCACGGAATGCAACACTTGCCAACAAAACAAGATATATCATACCAATCCAGTAGC
Source organism: Pinus taeda (assembly GCA_000404065.3). Taxonomy (NCBI): domain Eukaryota; kingdom Viridiplantae; phylum Streptophyta; class Pinopsida; order Pinales; family Pinaceae; genus Pinus; species Pinus taeda. Next base: position 47,487 of record APFE030962431.1, on the reverse strand, counting down.
CTTGCTACAATCCCTCCCCATTTTGGAACAAAAGTGACAAATCATTTATGTGGACTTTATCACAAGTTTACCAATGGTGCAGGGAAAATATTGCATATATGTGGCGGTATACTAGCTCACAAAATTTTCCCATTTTTTTCATACCATCAAAATATTCATCTTCACCAGTAGTTAGGCTATTTTTCAGGGAGGTTTTCAAATTGCACGGGTTGCCAAAATAACATTGTCAACAATAGAGATAGCAAGTTCATGGGCGGTATCTGGAAGGATATTTTCGAACTCATGGGGAATGAGATAACTCCTAGCACTAGATACCACCCACAAAATGATGGGCAGGTAGAAATTATGAACAAGTGGTTAGAAGACTATCTCAAGAATTATGTGGTTGGCCAACAAAAAACATGGGTAAAGTGGTTGTATCTAGGGGAGCATTGTTACAACACCACCTTCACATGTCCATTGGTACGAATCCCTTCAAAGCATTATATGGATACGACGCCCCAACTTTTGTAAACATGGTATTTGGGGACGATCGAGCACCACTAGCCAAAGGCTCGATCCAGGAGAGCTAAGACATTTTAAAGGTTCTCAAGAACAATCTACACATGACTCAAAACCAACAAAAATTTTATGCACACAAGCATAGGGTGGAGCACAACTTTGAAGTAGGAGATATGGTGTACCACTGACTCCAACCCCAGAAATAGTCCTTGCTCAAAACTAAATGGGCGGAAAATTTAAAACCCACGTTCTATAGACCATTAAAAATCATGAGAATAATAGGAGAGGTGGCCTACGAACTCAAGCTTTTGGAGGGATGCAAGATTCAAAATGTCTTTCACGTCTCGCGCCCCAAAAAAAAATTGGGACAACATATTGTTGTTTCCACAGAGCTTCCATCATTAGATGAGGATGGAAAATTAGTCTTAGTTCTCGAGAAGATCCTAGACACAAAAGAAAGAAAATTGTAGAGCATAATGATTAAGGAGTACCTAGTAAAATAGAGGGATTTTCCAATAGAAGATGCTACCACAGAAGGAAAACACGTCCTCAAATATCTTGAATTAAAATTGCTCGGGGACAAGCAATCTTGAGCAGGGAGGACTCTAATATCCTTGTCCCCATAGGAAGCTTATGATGAGGTCCACTAGCCTAGAGTGGTTCCCGTAGGCTAAAGCAGGGAACTAATTAATAAGGGGACTTAAATTTTCCTAAGAATACTTCATTAAATAAGGGAAAAGGATGATATTTCCTAGGTAAGTGGGGATGTCACTTTAACTCTATGAAGTGAAGTAACATAAAGTGACTTTATAAGTATGAATTGAATAAAAAAGAAAAACAGAAAAAAGAAACTAAAGAAAAAGGTAAGGTGAAGAGGAACAGACAAAAGGGAAGATGAAGATGAAAATCAATCCCAAACTCATTAAAAGAAGGGAATTGAGGAGGCTCAAGACATTAGTGCATTGTGTGAGTTTGAAGAGAGAGATTTTAGAGAGAGTTGGAAGAGCAAGCTAAGGGATTTGGAACCCTAGCTGCCATAGTAGACTCCAGTGTTGTAAAGAGACTGCTTAGTCAGACAGTGCAATCACTTAGATTTCACAGTAGAGCTTCAATAGAGAACAAATTTTCTGACCAATATTGAGGTACTCAAGCTTATCAATTGTTTTATATCCTTATCCTGCATTTTCCTATTTCCTGTGATAAGTTGAACCCTTCACGGAGAATGAAGAGTCCATGGAAAATTAATATCAATAAATACTGTAGTTTCATGGTAACCACGAATTGTTGAGAGAGCTGCATATTTTATGGCGGGGACAGTTGAGATCCCTTTTAAAGAATTAGAATGACAGAGTCTTGCGTGACTAAACCTACATGGCATAATAGGAAACACGATTCCCACAAATTTTAATGGTTGTTGCGTGGAGGCACCAAGCAAGGGAGTCAAGTTATTCTTTTTGTGGTTCAATGTATTTCAAGAAGATGGGATCATTTCTAGGTTTACAGAAACCACATCACTCGTTTAACTCAAATGGTGGCCATTTCCTTTGATCATTGAACGTTTTCTTCTCTCAGAGGGCTCTATCTTTGACAAATTTTTGACCAATTTGTGACCGTGGGACGTTGAATGTAAATTTCAATAAGAAATAGGGTTGAAATCATAGTTACCAAGTTCGAATTCGACTTTGAGTTCGAATTCGATTCGATACGAAAAAAATTGGATTGCTTAAAATTTAATACAGAAAAAAATCAAGAGTAGGTATCTACAAATATTTAAATATATTGTTTTTTCTAATATTTTGAAATTTTAAAATATACAAATGTCCATTATTTTCTAATAACATTAATCTAATCAAATCAAATTCTTTACTATAACTACTAACAACAACATTTATTATTCTATATAATACAAACTTTAAATATTATAATTTAATATTTACTCAAATTTTCTTCTATTTAAATTTAATGAATATATAAATACACATATTTTTGTTATATTAAGTGCGTAAATAATCTATTTATCACTTTCCTTAACTTTTAACATATTTTATTAACAATCTTAAAAAAATTCTTCCTAAAATTTCATCAATTAAAAAACCAATTATTAACACCTTTGCCTTAACAACCTAGCTAAAAAAACATACTGCCTAAAATCTCATCGAATTAAAAAGCGAACCAACTTTACCCTTCATTAAGACTTATATTAACGTGTCATCTCACAGCCCTGGCAAACTTAGAGATTAAAAAACCAACCAATAACAACCTTTCTTAAAAAAATATACTTCCTAAAATCTCATCGATGAAATTTACGACTTAACCTGTCATCTCACCGCTCTTGGAAAGTTGCTCTGATGTCCATCAAATGTAAGTTCATTAATGGAAAGTTGAATCTGATTTTAACAGTTAGTTCTATGCAGTTTTATGGATGCGATTTTAACAGTTAGTTGTATGCACAATTTTACGGAGGCGAAAGGGTTTTTGAAGAGCAGATGGGGACCTGGAAAACTGTTGTTAGCTGTTATCTCCTGTAAACTGAATCGGCTGTGGAAAAGGGTTTTTCAGGAGCAGATGGGCGACGTGGAAAACTCTGTAAACTAAATTGGCTGTGCGGAAAATTGTTGGGCTACCTTGTAAACTGAGCATAAACTGAGCATCACATACCGAACTTCGAATTAACGAATTATTGCGCAAACCGAACTGAACTACCGTATTTTCAAGTTATTTTCATCAATTCCACCGAATTTGGTAACTATGGTTGAAATCCCTCATTGTTGATGATGGACAATGAAGCTACACAATTTATGGACCGAGTTACAGCGAAAGGGGGGCGAGATAATTGTTGTGTTTTATCCTGAAAAGCTTCGGATGGTGTACTATGATGACTGCGTGGAGTTCTGAAACCGAAGGTGCTACGTTACCTGTTGACTGTATCAACGACGGTTCTCATGGTGGTGCTAGAGTATCATCCACCTGCGTTACGATTGTGTGATTATATTGGCTGCCATCAAACTACTAGGTTCACACTCTTATTTGAATTCATTGAATGCTCATATTCTGAATAGAAGTTTATTCGTGGGTTAGTTTCTCATTGTATGAATTGTATAATCGTTTCTGATCTTTTATAAGAAGTATGTATGCGATTTGAGAAGTACGTGGTTCATATTAGTCCCTAAATGCAATTCAGCAGTCTACAATAGGAACCTACAACAGTATTTCCCCTGAACTGTTCAAAGAAATTTGCCAGCAAACTCAGTTACACACCCAGGAAAATATTTAGAATTTAGAGTGTTGTTTAACAGGAATTTTACACTTCTCAGTTGCGAGGCTGACTTGACCAAGGGTATTTGACACTTTTAATTATAAAAATAATTTACAGTTACAATGTGGCTGGGTCTTCAACTAATAATGTGGCTGGGTCTTCATCTAATGACATTCATTTTTTTAACTTCTTGAATCAGGAAAACCATAAAAATACTAAATGGGTACTTCACCTCTACAATTAAAATACCTTAAAGCATAAAACCCATGTTCCCCAAAAACAATAATAATTTATTTTTTTTTACAAAATACGAGAATCAAAAGTACATTTCATATTTATGAAAATCTAACCTTGTTACACATTTTTCAACATTTGGGAGAATTTTAGACACTAAAATCTTTTACTAAATGAGATGAGGAATTTTTTTATTGTTCTTTCCCCTTGGAGTACCTTTTTAACCCATTATACCAAAGGCCATGCTACCCATGTCTTGTAGTTCTAGAATTATTATACAAATTTATATCCTCTCTTATCCCTACCTAAGCACTTGGTTCCAAATCTTATATAAAAGATAAGACCTATTCTTCTTCCTATTTAACATGGAAGACTCAATGTTTCAAATTATCTACATTAACTACTATGTAAATATGGATGTATGGGGTATACTAGGCATGTGGGAATTCTCCAATTTTTTCCTATATCTTAAGGGATAATATTGTAGAGCCTTTATTTTCTTACTAAGACCTTGTAGCCTTTCCTTGTTCAACTATAACCATCCTTTGTCTCTCACTTTAAATGAATTCTTTATTCTATTTGGATCATGCTTACACCTGTATTTTTGTTGTGACTTATGAAGCAACTAGTGTACCTGTAGATGGATCTACTTGATCTAAAGGTGAAGGTGGAAGATCTAAAACAAGTTTCAAATGTGAACTTACTAGTAGAAATGTCAACTACTACATTATAAGAGTGTTATATATATATATATACTATATTTTCATCCCAAGCCTTCACATGCTTCTAATTGTAATCCATCAAAAGCTATACCAATGTTATATTAACTACTTCTATTTTCCCATCTATCTATAGATGAAATATTGTATACCTCTTCATCTTCATGCCCATCTTCTCCCACAATATAGTTGAAAATGCACTAAAGAAATGTTGCATCCCTTTTTGAAATTATCTAGCTTGGTATCCCAAAATGCACCAAAATCTATCCAAAAAACAAGTTTGCTTCTTCTTGATGATACTTATATAGGAAAACAAAACAAGCATCTTACTTAGAAATACACCTAAAATTCCTTAGAAATACTTTCCCAAAGATAAAAAGGTTGTGGAAACTAGTCCTTCCACACCCATTTTTGTGCCCATTTTTGTCTCTTCACATTTTACATGAAGTTAAAATGACTAAGTGACCATTAGAGTGACATACCACACCTAGAGGATTTGGGCTTGTTTATGAACATTCCAATGGATTTTTTGAAGGTACCTAATGTATCCTCAGGTGAGCGTACCACAACATCACAATATCATAGACATAAGAAAATGAGAGATAACACATGGTACTTATTGATATTCTTGATTAGAGGCAAAAGCACGGAAGAGAAACAAAAATGGCAAGGGAAAAGAAACAAATGAAGAGGATTGGGAACCCGGCCTAGAGGCGGGTTATATCTACTAAACGCAACAATGGGTTGCTGAAGAAAGCTTACCAGCTCTTGGTGCTCTGCCATGTCGAAGTAGGACTTGTGATTTTATCCACAAGAGGGAAGCTCAATGAATTCACCAGTCCTAGGTATCTATCCTTTTTGTTTGACCTAGTTTATGCGATAGACTATTTCTTTTTTAATAAATGTTTGATTACCTTGTCTATCTTTTAACACGTTGGTTGGCTGATTTGTAAGTGGTTAGAATATTATATGATAAATCATTCAAAGATTTGAGCATAACTTCTCCGCCATTAACGAGCTGTTATTTTAAATTTTTGAATTCTATGAATGCAGTTGTCCTCCCAATGAAATATTTCTGGCAGGGTTTAGTTACGACAGGCAGTGCAGTTAATTCTTGTTAAGACTTATAATGATGGGGTTGTAGACAGTGATAGTTTAGCACAACTACTCCAACTTCCATTCTTGTGTTATTTTGTATAGTTCAAGCTAAGAGGACCATTGAACCTACATGATATCATTATATTATTCTCATGATTTATTATCTCATTATCAAAATTCTGGATAATGAGTACCCCTCACGATGCTCGCTATTACCAGAAATTATGACCGTCACCTTGATGTTGCAAAGCCGAAACTCAGAAGAATGATGTAGTCAGAACTATGTTATAGACATTGATTACGAGTACGCTAATCTTTATAACAAATTACTGTGGGCATCTGTTGTAGCAAAGACGGATTCCACTGTTATAAATCTTTTGTTGGCGGTTGTTTAAAACCATGTTTCCATATTTAATTTCATGAGGGTTATATTTATTTTCATGAGAATTTTTGGGTCCAACTGAAATCTGTGGCCTTCAGAGTCTTAGACTTTGAATGGCTTGAAGGTGGTGACGCACCAGAAAAGCAAGCATATTCTGCCCTCTAATTCTGGCTTGGCTGTAGAAGAAAGCAGAGATGATAGGGCCACGTATGGTGCGTTTGGCAATGAGTTTAAATTCGGATCAGACCCACAAGATCAAGTCAAATCTTATGATCCCAACTGTGGTCTAGACAATGAATTACGTGGGAATATCAGGGTCAATCTCAACCCCATGACGAGATTGCCATAGTTGTGCAGGAATGATGTGAAAACGGTTATAAAGCCCTCGGAACTGATTTTTTTATGGAGATCATACTGGGTATTTCTTATGATCCACCTACCTTTGTCAAAGATTAACCAAGATTATGTTCAATTTCCATTCACTGTAATCACATAGTAGAACGAAGCTATAAGAAAGAAACACATTTAACAGTTCTGAGATATATTAACTGTTATAGGTTTTTTCCACCAGTAAATTAAGCTATGGAAATAAACATTCCATAAACTAAGCAAAATAAAAACTCCATAAATTAAGTAAATTGTAAAATAACTGACTACATTTTTTCAAACAAGTTGCACTTTGTATATGTAAACCTTATATACATGATGAAAAGAAGCATTACATATCCTCCCAAAACCAACATGAAATAACTGACTACATTTTTCCAAAAAAGTTGCACTTTGGTACACACCATATACATGATGAAAAGAAGCATTACATATCCTCCCAAAACCAACATGCCACGAAATCTCAGACATTCATATAAAAAAATTGAAATTTTCAAACAAGCTGCACTTTGTTACACACCTTATACATGATGAAAGGAAGCATTAAACATCCTTCCAAAACCAAGGTACCACGAAATTTCAGCAAGTAATAGCAAAAGATAGGAATTTTTTAAACAAGCTGCACTTCGTTACACACCATATACATGATAAAAGGAAGCATTACATATCCTTCCAAAACCAAGGTATCACAAAATTTCAGCCATTAATACCAAAAGAAAGAGAGGAATTTTTCAAACAAGCCCACTTTGTTACACTACCATATACATATCCTTCCATTACATATCCTTCCAAAACCAACGTTCCAAAACCAATGTGTCACCAAATTTGGGCCATTAATACCAAAAGAAAAACCAACGTGTCACCAAATTTTGGCCATTAATACCAGAAGAAATGTATTTCACAAAGCTATAGTTTAACCCTAGCGACATAAATGCATATATATAAAATTCCTAGTGGTAGCAACAATTTTCATTATTTGTGTATCAAAATACCAGACGATACAAGCATAGCGAGTGGCTCCTTAAGGCCACGTGAGCATTGATGTCGTTTTGTTCTCCGCGCACTCGCCCTGCAGAAACAATGTCCGTATATGAAACTCGGATGGCGCTCTTTTCTTCGCCTTCTTCCGTCGGAGTAGACGCATCAATCCAGAACTGCCAGGTATTCCAGAAAGGAGCGCCTTCCTCATCATCCACAATCCTGCCACTCCCATATCTCACCCCCGTCATCTTCAAAAGCTCCACATCGAACCCTCTATTACAGATTTCATAGAAACCGTAAGCCGGCTGATCACCAACCCTGCCCTCCTGAAACATCAACATGTAGCCCACGCCCCAATGCAAATAAGGGGGTTCACTATCATCCAACTTCTCACATCTCCGGTAAAGACATCTTCGTCGACGACGACTGGGTGGGGACTTTGGAAGTTTCTCCATCTCCACATACAACGGGGGCTTCTCCTGATGTTGTGCAGAAAAGAGGAAGTGCCTAGTGCTACTAAAACCTTGGCATTGCCAGTTGTCTTCACAAGTAATGTCGTTTTCACTATTTGTGAGTGTGCATGTCCATTCACTAAAGGCGCACGGCTCTTCGTCTATAAACGTCTCCACCGTCTTTGTCAAGTAAATGGTATAAGTAACGCTACCACTCACACTGGAAGTGGAAGTGGAAGTGGAAGTGGATGTGGATGAACATCTGTAAGCGTAATATTCACAATTATCTATAGAGATGGGCAACGACGGGAGTTTCTTCCAGGGTCTGCAGCTCGCTTCTCGCAGATCAAGAACCTCCACATCGTAAACTCCTTTTTCAAAATTGCGAGTAAAGCAATAGATGCACTCCTCGTTGTCGTCGCACACAAAGCTGACATGCTGTTGAAGATGGAGAGGGATTGCAGGCACTCGCAGAGTACGTATCTCACGCTGGGTGCAGCTGAAAAGCCAGAGAGCGACGTGTTCGTTAGGTTTAGAAGGGATTTTGCGGCGTGGTGTTCGGAATAAAACCATGAATTTGGAAAGGATACGCGGGTTGTGGAGACGTGCATAAGCTGGGAAACTGTGTGTGAGAGCATGGGCCCACGATCGGTTCACCGTCGTCAAAGTTGGGCGCTGATACCACGGCAACCTAGTTATCACTTCTCCTAGGACAATGTCATTTCCTAGTCCATCTATTAAATCGTCGTTCTCTGCATTAAAGCAAATACATAAAGACGAAATTAAAACTAAAACATAGCACACATCAATTAAGTTAAATGAGTGCAGTGATTTTAACAAAAACTCGTGGAAATCGAAGTTACCTGTGTGGTTGGGTGCTGATTTCTGAATGCCGTCCCTATTCTTTGATGGATGGGGAACAACTTTTCCGTCGTTATCGTGTTCCTCCTGTATTTTGTCTTTGTTTTCTGATAGACCTTCCATTTTAGTTCGTGTTTGGTTGGTACCAGGAGAGGTTGACGATGATTTATTATTATCATCCCTCAATCCTCTCCCTCTGCCTCTGCCTGTGCCTCGTCCTCGTCCTGCTTGAAGAGTATTACTATATCTTCCATTGGAATTCCTGCCGAAGCTTCCCCTGCTTCCTCCGTTGAACAACCGTTGAGGCTGACGTTGAGGTTGAGATCGAGGTCGAAGTTGCAATTGCAATTGTGGTTGTTGTTGCAATTGTTCAAAACTATTCGCTGAAGGATGATAATAATGATTGCTATGAATATAATTAACAGCATTTTCATGATAATAACCAGCGTAGAGAGTACCTGGTTGGCTGAAATAATAGTCCCCGAGCCTATACGCATTAATATTCATATCAACTGCATGCGGTGGATTAGGATATGTGTACACATTATTTGGTGTACCAGGGAACCATACCCTATTATATACGTATGGGACTCCGTCCTGATGTCGACCCAACACATTGTTTGGGGTACCAGGGTACCATACGCCATTATATACATATGGGACTCTGCCCTCATCTTGACCTAGCACATTGTTTGGGGTACCAGGGTACCATACCCCATTATATACATATGGGACTCTGCCCTCATCTTGACCTAGCACATTGTTTGGGGTACCAGGGTACCATACCCCATTATATACATATGGGACTCTGCCCTCATCTTGACCTAGCACATTGTTTGGGGTACCAGGGTACCATACCCCATTATATACATATGGGACTCGGCCCCCATCTTGACCTGGCAGGTTGTTTGGGGTACCAGGGTACCACACCCCATTATATACGTATGGGACTCGACCCTCATCTTGACCTGGCACATTATTTGGGGTACCAGGGTACCACACCCCATTATATACGTATGGGACTCGACCCTCATCTTGACCTGGCACATTATTTGGGGTACCAGGGTACCACACCCCATTATATACGTATGGGACTCGACCCTCATCTTGACCTGGCACATTATTTGGGGTACCAGGGTACCATACCCCATTATGTACATATGGAACTCGGCCTTGATCATTTAGGGTACCAGGGTACCATACCCCATTATGTACATATGGAACTCGGCCTTGATCTCGAGCTTGCCCCTGCCTCCGTATCATCGTATTCATATTTTGAATATTTGAGTTTGCACTGTTTCTTGTAGGAACATTAACATTAGAGACCCCGTTACTTTCATAGCCATTATTTGCCATTTTTGTATGTGGAGCTGCTCTGAAACAATGCACCAGACTATTCTTCTCGTAAAACACCTTCAAATTTCTATTCGAAGATTTATATATATAGATCTCCGGCCTCTACAGAGAAACACAACGAGCCACCATTACGGTCCTCATTTTCTCGTATCCACGCGAGAAAGTATGACTTTCAGAGCTTATGGTAAAACCACAGAGTTGCCCTACCGCGCCTTCTCTTGACCTGCACCTTATCGTAAAAACACAGTTGCACTGGAGCACCTTATCGTAAAATCAGAGAGTTGCACTGGAGCACCTTATCGTAAAAACAGTTGCACTGGAGCACCTTATCGTAAAATCAGAGAGTTGCACTGGAGCACCTTATCGTAAAAACAGTTGCACTGGAGCACCTTATCGTAAAAACAGTTGCACTGGAGCACCTCATCGTGAAAACACAGAGTTGCACTGGAGCACCTTCTCCTGACCTAAACCTCCTCTATATACAATCTTGCTTGTCCCGAAATAAAAATAAAAGGTTCTAAATATGTTCATTTTTAGCTGACCTATCGTAATCCGGCCTCGTGGACCACTTGAACTGACGTGTCTATATTACTAATCTCCCTAATTGAATTATATTAAATTTCCATGTTACTCTATATAATTTATAAAACATATTTCGTAAATTACGTTGTATTTGGTGTATTAGGATTTTTTTATTATTATTTAATTTTAAAATTGGTATGGTTTGGGTAACATTTTTTTTTTGAACTCGGTGGAGATGGAATCACGAGAGTTTACGGATTTATTTATTTTAATTTTTAAAATAAATTTACTAGGTTTGAAAATAGTTTATTTTGAAGTAATGGATTTTATTTTTAATTTAGTATTTATTTAAAAGATTTGAAGTTGGTTAATGACCTATTAACCATGTGGAAATTTGTTTTACAATATAGGGTAACAAATATTTAAATGTAATATTAATTAATTAAAAAATAATGAAAAATTAAAAATAATATAAAGTTAAATATTACGGAGAGGTAGTGTTTGTAAATTAGCTTAGATTGATTTTAATTTTGGATCTATCAAGTGCAGAGAGGGATCAAATCTCTAGCGGTGTAAAAAGGTTTGCACCTCCAAAGATTTGATCCCTCTTAGAGCTTGATAGATCCACAGTAGTTAAGATGGATCTAGGTTGGTTTCAGTAGTGTGTGCTAGAAAAATCTAACGAACACATGATTAATTTTATCAATAATATGTAAATTCATCTAATATTAATATAATCATTTTATATATGCTAAATATGTGTCAGATTAATCTGGTCATTTGTTGGGATAAGGTCCCTAGGGTCTGTTTTGGGGTTAGTTAATCCAAGTTTTGTATAATTTTTTGTAAAATATGTAAAGTCTTTGCGAAATATGGATGCGGAGCACACATGTAGATAAGAGTCAAAGGGGTCTTAGCCCTTTGTTTGGAGAAGTAAATAGGTCAGTTTTGAGACTCACCCATGGTCTGCCGACCATGGTATTGTATTGAGAATGCTATAAATATTTGAGTCACAACGAGTCTAGAGGGAGTAAGTAAGTAAGTTGAGGAAAGATAGAGACTGTTTTGGGCGAGTGCTAAGGCATGGAGGCTCTGCTTGCCGTACTTAGGCAAGAAGGGGAAGGCTCATGCAGTTGAGTGCACAAGAGGCCTTGGTAAGTCCGCATCTAAGTGTGTAGGGTAGAAGAGTTTGTAATTTGAACATTGAAGATCAATAAGGATTGATTTTGAACAATAACTGTGCATTTCTGTTGATTATGTTTCTGTCATGTTATGGTGCTCAATGATATGTTTTCAAGAAATAATGTATGAATATTGTGTGAAACTACTCAATCTATCTTATTTTTGTATGCTTTAAGTAATTATCTATGTTTGCGATGTTAACGGTTGATTCTGCTATGTTTTCTAATGAATTGGATAGATCTATGTGAAATCGGATCTAGGGTTATTTATTGATGCATGAAAGTAGGTAATTTTCCTATTTAAGGTCCACAAAGAATGATCACAGACCTTCGCGAAGGTCTTGAAGCCAGTTTGACCGAGTTATAGTAATGAGCCCTAGAAGGATACCATTTGTGCGAAGGTAGATCTGAGCTATAGGAGCCTAAGAGCCACTTATCACATGTCCTAGGATGTAGAAACCTGGTTCTAGCATCCCCTAATATTGCTTTGGGTGAGACTATAGCCTACACTACGTAGGTTGTTGCCGAAAGGGCTAGCAGTTAAGGTTTTGTTGGTTGGCGCGAACAACTTTGAACCTGGGTCAAGCCCCCTTAAGCCAACAAATGGTTTTGTTGCCAGGATTGGGATCTATCTGAGAGATGTATGTGATAAATGGTTTATTACAAAGAAATAGCTTTAATAAGTGGATTGATTGAAAATTGCATGCATTCACGGCTCAGGAAAACAAGAGCCCTAAATTATCCAAGGAGTAGTGGTTGCAGAGATTTGTGTACATAGACGAGACCAACGCGTTCTTCTGCTTCTTCCGTGAAGAACTATATGAGTGGTTTTCTAAATTAGCTAATAGTCAAAGGACATGGAGGCTTGAAGTCCCTATAATGTGGACTCTTGAACTAGTGCGACATTTGGAAGAATCAGAAAGCAATATCGCACAGACTGTTGACCATTGGATTGATTGCACATTAGCAAGATTTGTGACTTACTTCGTGATTGATAGGAACATCAACTATAGTGAAGTAGAACAAATAATTTTTAAAGGGCTGTGATGTAAGTATTTGAAATTAGTGAAGACTTGGATTAAAATGTTATTATGTGAAAAGAGGGTTATGCAGTTACCTTGATGTTTGGGGCTACACAAAGTGGGAAATTCTTTAGAAGAAATGGAGGATCTAGCGTAGAATATAGTCTGCTCATTGAACCCCCTTCAAGCAACAATGAAGGGATGGTGCTGACTATTCCACGAAGTGTGGTTCAGTTAATTACATAGGCTATTCCGAGGATATCTCATCCATCCACTCCACGTCCATGTCCACCTCCACCTCCTCCTCATACACTTATGCCTATACCCCCTCCACCTCCACCGCCACCATTCAACATGACAAACACAATGAAGATTTCGATTTTTAAAGGAACTGAGACTGAAGATTCAAAACACTTTTGTTTGTTCCCAAATGTTGTTTGGACAACACATCAGATTAAGGACGATAATATTAAGAAAGTGCAGTTAGTTACAGCCTTACAGGACCTCAGATTAACCTAGTATATCAAGTATTGCACTGATAACCCCAACGCATCATTAGAAGATACCTAGCTAGCTTTGAACTAGGAGTTCATTAAGCCTAAATTAGAGGTGCATCCAGTAATTGAATTTAAGGAAATCCGACAGAAGGTCGATGAGACAGCTTGGGGCTTTGATCAGAGGTTGAAATGCTTGATCAGGTAGGCTAATATGAAAATCTCAGATTCCCAGCATCGTGACTGGTTTATAGAATCTCTCTTGCCACATTTAAGAATACCTTTGTCACAGTAGAAAATAGCAACGCAAGAAGAATCCTTGGAGATCGTGATGAGGTTAGATGCATCGCTTATTTAGGATATGAACCTTGGAGTGCAAGAGATTCATTTGCAGCTATAAATCCTACATTTGGAGTTGCAGAGCTTGAAGAAAGGAAGGGAAGCTCAGCTGGAGGTGCACGCTGAGATTTGGTGTTTGAAGTGTAAGGGTCATGGGCACGATAAGGGCCATTGCCCAATCTTTAAGAATTATATTATAGCGGGGGCCTGTACCCCTGAAACAAGAGAATAATGTTGGGATGAGTGTGAGAGCTAAGTTGTGGTGCACTATTTGTCAAGTTATATGAAAACATGCTACTGATAACTACCATCTATTGTAGAAGTTTGTATAGACCCCTCATCAATGAATGCCATTGTAGGAGTTATGAGTTGATGATAGATAGAACCCTTACCTACAGAATGCAGGTGGAGGTCCAACCTCAGGATCAAGGCGTAGGAGAAGTGCACGAAGGATCCCAATGCCAAGGATGAGGAAGTGGCACTAGACCAGGTTGAGGGTGTGGGCAAGTAATTTTCTGTAATTGTGGTGAAACAGGGCACTTTGTGCGAGATTGTACAAACCCCGCACATCCCTCATGTCAGTATTGTCAATAATTTGACCATGCCATAGAGGAACATCTGGTCCTTATGGAAAATATGCAAGAATAGAAGGCACAACCCCAGCAGCCTATGCAGAACATTCAGATGATGAGGGCTAAGCCCCACGAAGAGGATCAGAACATAAATATTATATTGAGAAGTGGTATAACAACTGGTGCAGATAAAGGTAAGCAGCCTGAGGAAGATGGATGTGTGCGCAAGTCTACTAAGAAGGATGTCTCTTTTGATCTCAGTCGAAGTAAAGAAACTTTCATGGAAGCCAAGAAGAACTTCGTTGAGGCCTCCACCTCAGGAAGTCAGGAAAGACTGGTAGAGACTAATGCGACGCAAGAAGTAGATCCTTCAATTCTCGCTACCTTTTTGGAGACTTGTATGAAGATTCTTCTTGATCAGAAAGTAATCAAAGGATTGCAAGACTTAATAAATAAATGTGATAATAAGGAAAAGACTCTTACTGAGTAGCGCATAGTCAAAAAGATTGGTAAACATAAGGCACCAACAGGGCATGAGATGAGGCTAATTGCGCAAATAGGTGAATATGAAATGGACCAGGTAATCTTGGATTTGGGGTCTAATGTGAATGTCTTACCTAAGAAGACATGGGAAAAGATGGAGAGACTTGTGCTGCAGTGGTCTCCTATTTATTTACGTATGATAAATCAGTAGAAGATTATTCCAATGGGCCACTTATATGGTGTAATAGTGGACATTGAGCGTACGAGTGCGTTGGTTGACTTTGAGGTCATTGAGATAGTGGATGATAGTAACCCATACCCAGTGTTGTTAGGAATTAACTGGGATATTGATATGAATGAGGTAATCAACTTGAAGAAATGGAAGATGTCGTTTGAGAAGAAGTCACTTAGGGTTATAGTGTCATTAGACCCTACAAAAGGAGTGTGTTATACTGAACCAGTGCGTAATTATGTAAAAAGTGATCATGACTTAGATCAGATATACAAGATAACAGTGTGAGATGAGGATTGGGTCAATCTTATGGCCAATGGATGAATTGTGTGGGACAAGGATAGATCGTGCGCCTCAGATTCAGATGAATAGCTTGAACTCTGACAGAATAGGCTACATGAAGTATCTACACTCTGCTACAACATGATGAACAAGTCACTAAGGTGTGTCTCAACTGAGGTAAGAAATATTTTGCATTACAATGGTTTAATTGATGTGGAACTATTTTTGGATGAATTTAAAGGGAAGTATTAGAAGAACATCAATTACAGGCACTAGAATTGGCATTGCACACTACACCTACCCGTTGGTGGGGTACGTGATGAGCCTCATCATTGGGTAACTATATGGACCTTAATTCACCTCCTAGGTTAGTCAAATCAACTTTTCTCACAATTTATTACATATCTTGATTATATTTTGTTTAATGAGATGAGTCAAAGTGAGATATTATGCCTAGTGGACTACTATGCATTGAATGCATGTTTGTGAGAGAAAATAAAGGAATTTTGGCAAGACTAAGGGCTAAAACTCGAATGGGACAAGGAAGAGAGATTGTAGGAGGTAAATCCTCCTCATTTAATTCCTCCCTCATTTGAATATTCCTCCATCAATCACACTAGGTCGGAGTACACACAACCAAGTCATGGAGATCAAAAGGCAGCCGAGCAAATGACTGTCAAAGAGTTAGTTTATCTTAAGTTTGGGAGTCGAGCCTCCCTAGATTTAAGTATGTCATTGGAGACTTCAATTGTATAAATAAAAGGGCCTAGAGCCTCATTAGGATTCGAATTTTGGTTGTAAAAACACTAGTAATTTTGAAGTTCAAGACTTGTGGAAGACATCACTATGTAATTTCCTATTTTGATAATGAGAATGAGCAATTTCTTGATCGAGCACTAAGTTAACTCAGAGGGCTAAAGCTCTTGGGTTAGGGCCCAACCCTAGCATAAAAGGCTCCTCTTCTTGTATCTGTATGCTTAGATTGATTTCATAGTTGAATTGTCTTTAGAAGTATTTCATTGCAAGTAGTGTATATTTTATTAGTTTTCTTATTAGTTCGCTTCCATTTGTGCTTTACTTCAGCAGTAGTTTAGAAGATATAAAGGAACATCAATAGGTGTTTTGGCCTCACTTCTTCCTTTAGGGATCATTATTTGAGGAAAGGACTCCTATGCAGCCCCAAAAAGACAAAATTATACTTTCTCATAGAATTTAGGGTTTTCTGTACTTAAGCCAACATTTGATCAATTTACAAGAGTAGGATTTAGTTATCATTTCTTCCATCTTCAGTCTTGCATTATATCTCATCAGTGATTCCATCTTGTTTCACAAGTTCTCCTCATGCATGAAGTAGACAACTATCTCATTAAACTCTGTTTTCCTAGATCATTGAAATTCTTCTTGTTTAAATGATTTTTGGGTAAATATCAATGTTTGATGTAGTGCATGTGTTTTAGAAGTGCAGAGAGATCTCATAGTCAGCAACCTCCTTCCATCTTCATCCATCCATGATCATTCCTTTCTTTCACTAAGACCCTCACCACTTTCATCATTTTGCAGGAAACTTCTTCCAGCTTGTTGAGCAAATCCAACCATCTTCCAACCTTGGTTTTGAGTTCTAAGCGACCCTAGATATTTCCTTACCTCATTCCATCCTCTAACCATATTCCCTAAGCCTTCCATCACCTTCAACACCCATCATTTTTCTCTTGATTGTATCCTCTAGAAATACAAGGAATCCTATAGTTTTTAGGACATCCTATAGGTTTTCCTGTAGTGGCCTATTTTGAGGTCAAATTGAGGGAAAATCCTCTAGGAAGCTAAAAAAGGTCACTTAATGGTATCCCCAACCTTCTAACCATTCACCAGCATCCCTAAGCCACCCGCCACATCACCAAGAGAGATCAGCTTTTACACTTTTCCATAAAAGAGACAAAAAGAAAAATATATTTATTTTAGCCATTTATATGCACAATAGTAGAATGTTTGATGTTTTGAATTTACATGCTTGAGATAGTAGGATTTCATACATGTTAAATTAGAATTGTTTTTGAAGCATAGTCTCTCAATAGTTAGTTATAACATGGTGTATTTCAACAATTGATTTCAGTCCTTTTCCTCACTGTAGTATACAAGATTTCTCTTTCCCTCATCAGTAATCAAACTTCTTCTGAATCCATAGAAGTTTGGCTTGAAAAACCCCAGTGGTCTATCGCCAGTTGAACAGTGACAAAGGGAAAAACCATCACTTTTACTTGTGTATACAACACTGTCACCTCCAAGTTTGTACGAACCACGGGTTGATAATGTAAAGCTAGTAGCCTCAGGAGTTGCAGCATTCTTGCTGCAATACTGGTGCTCATCACTTTTTGGCACCGTTATCGGGGAGGTGTCTAAGTAATATGTGATTATTGCTTTTTTTCATCCATCTCTTGTTTTTTATATTCTGTTATTAGTTTCATTTCTGCAAGAGTAATTTAGTTTTCTTTCATTTCCATTTTGCATTCTTTTCCTTCCTTTCCATTCTACAAGTAGGATTTCATTGAAGCAATTAGTTTCATTTAGTGAGCTAGTTTTCATTCAATTTGCAATTTCAATTCTACAATCATTTTCAGAGTTTGAAAAAAAGCACACAACAAAACAAAAACATTTTTTTCATGCCTCGTAGGAATAGGGATAACTTAGGGAAATTTCTACCAAATACCCCCACTATTACAAACAACCAACCTTCCCTCTTCTTCAGTGGCTATGAATTGGAGGAGCCCTTAGGTGAGCAACCAAAGATATTTGAAGAGCCTATAGGAGAAGAAGAAGAAGAACCCATTCCTACTAACTTAATGGCTGAAAATAGAAATGACATAGGAAATAGAGAAAGAGTTGAGGGTGCCTTCCCCATCAGGGAAACCAATGGGGATACTAAGATGAAGAATATAAGCCCCTCTACCCTTCCTCATTTCCATGGCCTAACCTCAGAAGATCCTGACACTGTCTTGTTTGATTTTTCTATCATATACAGAACCTATGACTACACCAATTATGAGTAGAAGTTGAAACTATTCCCATCCACTCTCAAGGATGTAGCATTGCACTGGTTCATGGGTTTACCTGGGGATAATGTTACAACTTGGGCTTAGATGCAGCAAGCCTTCAACAACAAGTATTGAGATTATTACAGGTCTAAAGACACTAAAGAGGAAATTTTTACGATGACCTTAGGGCATGACAAATCCCTAGAGGATTACTAAGAAAGATTCCAACTTAGCTATAAAAAGGCCAGGTGTACACTTGACCCTGAGTCATTGAAGCTAGTTTTGCTTAGAGGGGTAAGGGAAGATCTTTTGGATACCCTAAACTTGTTAGTAGGAGGGGATATCTACCAGTTACCCTATAAGGCTATCAATATTGTCTTTAGAAACCATTCTAGGGTAGCTAAGAAAAAGGGTAGGGGTATTCAACCTATTGTTAGTCCATCCCCTTCCAATACATCCACCAAGGGTGAAATTGGAAACATGCTGGAGGATTTCAAGAGTGAGATGCTGCAAATCCTTGCCCTACAAACGGACACTATGCACATTAAGAGAAAACAGGAGGAAGCAAAGATAGCCTTAGCCTTTTTCTACCCTAGATGCACAAGGAGGCACCCTAGGAATGAATGTCCATTGAATTTGATTGAAATATGCTCATTCCATGAAAAAAACCACTCCACAGACAAGTGCCCTTCTCTACCTGCACTCAAATTTGTATATCAAGGAGCTGAAGAGGTGCCCAAACAACTATGCTACATAAATCAAAGGAGACCTCATGGGCCTAGGCCATACCAACAGGGCATGCAAGGGTCATCCCATGCATATTACAACCCCAACCAAACCACATCCATTCCCTCTTAAAGGCCCACTAATCATCCTTCCTGGTCTACGTCTACTCCTTGGTCCTTTACAACTCAGTATCATTCCCAGCCAACTAGCCAGTGATTTCAACTATATGCTCTGCCACAACCTCAGTGGAATGCACCGCCTGAGGCGTAGACCCCCATACAACAATGCTTTAGCCCTATTACCTTCACCACCTACTCAAACATAACTTTTATACCCTATGCCACTTAGATAACCCCAGATGCCTATCCATCCAAATCTGAACCCAAACAACAAACATCAAGAACAAGTATACAATGGAGAGACATCATATCCTTCTTATGCTGTGGAGATTTAGGAAATATATGTGAGATCTAGGAGAGTACTCCCGGACAACCAACCTAGGGAGGTTGAGAAAGAAAGAGAGGAAAGCATGCCTAAAGTAAATCCACCACCCTTTCCTGAGAGATTAACCCAACCACTCCAACCTACCCCAAAAGAGACTGAACTTCTGGGAGAACTAAAAATTCTATGTGCGAAAATTCCACTTCTCCAATTTATAAAAGATGTGCCTATTTACAACAAGTTTATTAAGAAGAAGTGCTTCAAGCATCCATAGAGGAAAAAAAGAGATGCCCCTACCATTAATGTTATTAGATAGTTGTTTGACTTGATGATGGGGTAGGTAATCTGTCCAAATTATTTGGAGCCTAGAAGCCCTAGAGTAGATGTGCACATCAACAGAACCATTTTTCGACACACCTTGATTGATCTTGGGGCTTCCATTAATGCGATGACCAAGGACACCATGCTCAAGCTCAAACTCCAAGGTTCATTGAGAAAGACCACAACAGCCTTGCAACTTGCAGAGCGCTCCATAGTGACCCCTAAGGGGATTGTGGAGGATGTAATCGTCTCCATTGATGCTTGTGAATACCCTATAGATTTCCTAGTTCTCCAGCCTAAGGCTAAGCTTACTGGTTACCCTCTGATCCTTGGAAGGCTCTGGTTAGCCACTTCTGATTCATACATTAGCTGCAAGGCCCTGGTTAGCCACTTCACACCCTATGAGTTGGTCTCTGGGAAGAAGGCCCTGTTGTCCATTGAATTTGAGTACAATACATTGAGGATGGTAGCCCAACTAGATCTAGATCTCAACAGTGCCCAAAAAGAGAGATTGATCCAACTGAATGGGTTAGATGAGTTCAGAATGCAGGTCCTCCTACACACAAATGTGACTCAAATTTAGAGGAAGATCCAACATGACAAGAATATCAAGGACAAGCAATTTAAAGAAGGTGATTGGGATTTGTTATATGATTCCAGATATAAAGACTTTAAGGGAAAGTTAAGGACTAGGTGGTTAGGGCCTTATGTCATAGAGAAATGTCATGATAATGGTTTAGTGTAGATTAGAACCATAGATGCAGAAGCCATTCCTTTACTTGTTAATGGGCACAAATTGAAAGTTTACAAGAGGCCATTGTCAAAGAAAGAGTTCATTGAAGGTATTAGCAAAACAGTGATGGTGGTGGAGAAAGTCTCAGCTCCTACCTCATCAAGTCACTGAAGAAGAAAAAAAAATAAGGAGACTCAAGTGAGAACCTCCATGACTAGCCTGAGTCCCATTGTTGGGTTGAAAACCTCTTGAGGTGGCCCAATGCTGTCAAAAACAAAGAAAAAAAGAGAGAAATAAAAAGATCTCTAGGTGAAAACCTCTCTTGTGGCGCCCAAGGCAAGAATCTAGGATGAAAACCTCTTGGAGGTAGACTAGTTGTTTTCAAAGAAAAAACAAAACAAAACAAAAAAGGGAGAAAGGAAAAATTAAGAAAGTATTGTTTAAAGGTCAGTAGGATGACGATCAGAGCAACAATGGAGAATCAAAAGGGACCTATCTAGCTCATTTTTTATTTCTCCATTAATTATCCTTCATAATTCCATCATTCCTTCCATTTTTCCACTCATTTGCCTCAGTTTGCAAGGGTTCTGTGTTTTCTAGAGGATTCCCTGTAAACCTAGAAGATTCCCTGAAAACCTACAGGATGATCCTATAGGATTTATAGTGCTTTGGGAATCCTAAAGAGAGTAAACCTAGAGCAACGGAATGACCTACCCATGTCAAAAAAAAAAAAAATCCCTACTTCACCATATCCTCACCATACCTCTCACCACCATGATCACCCCTACATTCATCACACAAGTTAGTTTTCAAAAAATTACAGTTTTCAAGAAAAAACACAGAGGAAAGAGGATGAAGAGAAAGAGCAAGGGGAAAACACCTAAAGGTTATTTTTCCTCATGCACAAATCTCTATACCCATTCTCTACACATTCCAATCATCCTCAGGTCCTAGTAGTAGCAAATGAGTAATAATTTTGAGGGAGAAGCAGCTACAGGACATCTTGTAGGAAATCCTGTAGCAGCCTATCCCACAAAACATAAATCATAGGTTGCAGCCAGCTTCAACCATGGAGATCCAAAGGTAGAAGAATCTCTTCCAAAGCCTAGCAGCAACATCAACATCATCATCATCAACACCAAGAACCTTCACATCAAAGGAAATCATCAGATGACAATAAGTAAAAAAAGGGAGAAAAGAACATGCAACCAACACAAAACAAAGACTTCATTTTTCAACAAACCGCAGTAAGGTATTATTACCACAGGTAAGTATCTCATTCCCACTCTATCATTATCATAATGTGATCAAAAGATGTAAAAGTTATGAACAAGTTAGTTTATAAGTGAATGGTGGCCAGTTAACTTGGCCACCTTCATTCAGTCAATGAGGAAAAAAAAATTAGTCCTCACACACGTGGCAGAAGTCAAGTCAAAGAAAAGGAGGATGAGGTCGAAAACAGTTAAGCTATGGATGCTTGAAGTGGGAGTTGATGATCAGGTGAGGAGAATGATGATGTGGTAGTGGGACTAGCGGTCCAAAAATATATATTCGTACCTCGCCTTCCAGCACACCACCTCACTCAAATCAACCATAAGAGGAAAGAAACATTGATCCCCATGCATAGAAGCATTCAAATTCTTGAGGCTCACAGTAGAAAAGCACTCTTGGCCCTCAAGTAGTCTACAAGAGAGAAAAGTTTCATTTTTTTTCCTTCATAGGACCACCTACAAGATCCTAAAGGATCATACAGGAAATCCTACAGGATACAATTAGCCAGTCTATATGATAGGCAGTGAGAATTTGTCGAAGGGAGGGAGACAGGGGTTGGTTACATCAAGCATTGTAAAGAGGTAGGCTCTACATTTCCCCACATTTCTCCAAGTGAAAGGAACATAATAATTCTTCTATTTTGTTGAAATTGATTTTAGTATAAGGAAATTGTATCCATAGAAATTTCAGTTAAATTTCCTCCTTCATTAAAATTTTGTATCAGACATATATACTCCCCCATCCATCAGACAAAATGATAGGGGGGTTTAATAGAAGGGATCCCATCAACACTGTGAGGATTCATCAACACCCTCTTGTGCTAGAGATATTTACAAGGCATAATTAGATGGGTTACTTTGAGAAATTTAGGGGGTATGATGATGAAGTAGCCAGAGATTTTTCTCTCTCCCTCACTCCATTGACCAGGACCCATGCCATTGTTGTGGTGAGAGGCCTCACCATAGAACTCACCCCTGATCTCATAGGCAAAATTACCACACTTCCCTTAGGAGTGCCTTGGAGAAAGGAGGATAAGGGAAATAACCAAAATGCAAAGAAGAAATCCTTTTTAGAGGGAGAGGAGGCCATGGAAGACAAAATGGATTGAGAAGATCCAACGTACCATATCATTAGAATGAAATAAGCCACCACCTTATAAAATATATATCATTTGAAGGTAGGTACAGTGTGATATATGGATACCATTTTAGGCTTCTTGAAGAATTGAGGTTTGGGGCAGACACACCTCCTCCACACGGACTCATCATACTCTACTTCCTTCTCCAATCAATGATAGATATGAGCATGAGGTGCAGGAAGAAAACCATCAACATCTAGCCTGTCATGGGTTACTTGGACTCATCATAGAAGATTCCCTCCAACACCTTAGAATTCCTATCACATTGACATCTTTCAAAGACATGCAAATAGAGGGAGATATAAAAGCCCTTGAATATGAGAAGAGCCCCACTACGAGTGAAGAGGATGAAGAAGAAACTGAAAAAGAGGAAGAAGAAAAAGAGAGGGATGAAGAGGAAATAGATGAGGAGGAAGAAGAAGAAAAATATAAGGAAAATGGTGAAGAGATAGAAGGAGATTCCAAGGAGGAAATTAATGAACAAAGTAAGGAACTAGAGGGAGAATAAGAGGATAAAGACAAAGATGAAGAGGGGAATGGAAAAGAGGAGGTAGAAGACAAGGAGGAGTCATCCAGGGTGTCTCTAGAACCCACTGAGAGGGAGGAAGAAGTTGCTTTCACTTCCCTTAGCACCCCTATCAAACAAAAAGGAAAAAGACAAAGACAAACTCCATTGTACTTTGGGACAAGAAAAAGTACAAGAATAAGGCAGGGAAAACCTCAAACTCCCACCAAGGTTCCTATTATTATTGAATACTCACCTAAGTAGTAGGAGAAGATGGCTCCTCTTATGAAAACTCAAGGAGAAGGATCCTCAGGAAAAGCCTCCCCTACATCTCTTATCACTTATGTGAGAAGGCATGTGACTAGATCTACCTCAACCAAAGGAAAGGACATGCTACAGGATACACAACAGGACCTACAAGAAGTAGAATAAATCCTACAGGAAACTCTGCTAAACCTATAGGAAACTCATAAATTGGATAAAGAAGGGAGCATGCAACAAGAAACAAAGAAGGAGGATCCCAAGCTAAGGGAACCTAGTCCTCAACCAAACCTTAACTCCTATTATAGGTTTATTGAAGGGGGTAGGGTCATTCCACAAAAATTCACCATCCCATTATTCTTTGAGATCAAGAAAGAACACAGATGGATGTAGATTTCCAAGTCCAAGGGAGTGGAGGACATAGATCACATAGAGGAAAAACTTAAGGAGATGGGTAGAGAACTGAGCAACCTAAGGGATAAGAGAGGCCATAATGAAATCTTAGTTGGAGGAAAAAAATGCATGGTTGAAAGGACAAATACAAGAAAGAGAGAATCAATTGGCATCCATGGCTAGTCTATCCTTAGAGGCAATCCAATGCAGGATTCCAGCTAAGTCCTATGCATTATACCTTAAGGAACAGTGGCTATATTTCCAAATCAAAACCATATCACAGAGAGGTGTTGTGCCATTCCATTATTATAGATAGTTTATTGATCTTTGATGTGAGTTATACCTACATAACTTACACTTGACTGATCTGAATGTATGGGAACCTAATGCAAAACTAGTGGATTTATAATTGATGGCTTTGGCATCATGGATGAACCATGAGGAAGCAAGGATTGTAGAAATTAATAAGATAATGGCAATGGAACAAACAGAGCCTCTCATGATAAGATCTTAGCAGTCAAATCCAATGGTTGTCATCAGCATACATAACTTCATTGCAAATGATCCTCAAGTTGCACCCAGGTATATTATTACCCAAGAGCAAGCAATTACACATTTTGAGGATATGTTTAGGCTATTAGGGGATTACAACATGCAAGATTTCCAAAGGAGATGGAAGAATTTTCCATGCAGTTTGAAAATCAAAGAGTACCATTATCCTCAAAGAATGAGAGAAGCACTGAACATGACACCCATGTACAAGAAAACCCTCCAAAGACTCAAAGTCAATTGGATTGGCTTGAAACTCAATCCACCACTATTCTTAGGGATGTTAGAAGGAAGGAAGGAAGAGTAAGAAAGAAATTAGTGGGAGCAGACAGAAAGGAAGGCAGGATTCTATGCACAAGAAGAGGAAACTACAATAAAAGCATGGGATGTTAGGGATGCCACTAGAGCTATGAAAGACATGGATATTGATTTATTTTCTCAAAGGATGAGCAACACTTTTAGTAGGGGGTGATGATGAGCATCATCTTTGGGTAACTATATGGACCTTAATTCCACTCCTGGCTTAGTCAAATCAACTCTTCTCACAATTTATTACATATTTTGATTATATTTTGCTTAATGAGATGAGTCAAAGTGAGATATTATGCCTAGTGGACTAATGTGCATTGAATGTAGGTTTGTGAGAGAAACTCAGGGAATTTTGGCAAGATTAAGGGCTAGAACTTGAATGGGACAAGGAAGAGATATTGTAGGAGGTAAATACTCCTCATTTAACTCCTTCCTCATCTGAATATTCCTCCATCAGTCACACTAGCTCAGAGTATAGGCAACCAAGTCATGGAGATCAAAAGGCAGTCGAGCAAGTGACAGTTAAAGAGTTAGCTTATCTCAATTTTGGAAGTCGAGCTTCCCTATTTTTAAGAAATTAATTGGAGACTTCAGTTTTATAAATAAAGAGGCCTAGAGCCTCATTAGGATTCAAATTTTAGTTGTAAAAACACTAGTCATTTTGAAGTTCAAGACTTGTGGAAGACATTGCTATGTAGTTTCCTGTTTTGATAATGAGAATGAGCATTTTATTGATACAACACTGAGTTAACTCAGAGGGTTGAAGCTCTTGGTTTAGGGCCCAACCCTATCAACAAATGCTCCTCTTCTTGAATCTTTATTCTTAGATTGATTTCATAGTTGAATTGTCTTTAGAAGTATTTCATTGCAAGTAGTGTAGATTTGATTAGTTTTCTTATTAGTTTGCTTCCATTTGTGCTTTACTTCAACAGTAGTTTAGAAGAGATAAAGAAACATCAAAAATATGTCAATAGTTATTTTGGCCTCACTTCTTCCTTCAAGGATTATAATATGAGGAAAGGGATCCTATGCAGCCCCAAAAAGACAAAATTCTACTTTCTCATAAAATTTAGGGTTTTCTATACTTAAGCCAACATTTGATCAGTTTACAAGAGTAGAATTTAGTTATAATTTCTTCCATATTCATTCTTTTATTAGATCTCATCAATGATTCCATCTTGTTCTACAATTTTTCCTCATGCATGAAGTAGACAACTATCTCATTAAACTCTGCTTTCCTAGATCATTGAAATTCTTCTTGTTTACATGATTTTTGGGTAAATATCAATGTTTGATGCAATTTAGGTGTTTCAGAAGTACAAAGAGATCTCATAGTCAGAAACCTCCTTCCAACTTCATCCATCCATGATCATTCCTTTCTTTCACTAAGACCCTCACCAATTTCATCATTTTGAAAGGAAACTTCTCCAAGCTTGTTGAGAAAATCCAGCCATCTTCCAATCTTGGTTTTGAGTTCTAAGTGACCCTAGGTATCTCCTTACCTCACTCCATCCTCCAACCACCTTTCCCAAGCCTTCCATCACCTTCAACACCCATCATTTTTCTCTTGGCTATATCTTGTAGAAATATAGGGAATCCTGTAGGTTTTTAGGACATCCTGCAAGTTTTCCTATAGTGGCCCATTTTGAGGCCAAATTGAGGGAAAAGCCTCTAGGAAGCTAAAAAAGGTCACTTAATGGTGTCCCCAACCTTCTAGCCATTCACCAGCATCCATAAGCCACTTGCGACATCACCAAGAGAGATCAACTTTTACACATTCCCATAAAAAAGACAAAAAGAAAAATAGATTTATTTTAGCCATTTATATGCACAGTAGTAGAATGTTTGATGCTTTGAATTTACATGCTTGAGACAGTAGTATTTTGTACATGTTAACTTAGCATTCTTTTTTAAGCATAGTCTCTCAGCATTTAGCTAGAATATGGTGTGTTTTAGCATTTTACTTCAGTCTTTTTCCTTACTGCAGTAGACAAGCTTTCTCTTAGAATAGATTTCTCTTTCCCTCATCAGTAATCAAGCTTATTTTGAATCCATAGAATTCTGGCTTGAAAAACCTTAGTAGTCTATCGCCAACTGAATAGTGACAAAGGACATAACCATCACTTTTACTTGTGTATACAACACTGTCACCTCCAAGTTTGTACGAACCTTGTGTTGATAAAGTAAAGTTGGTAGCCCCAAGAGTTGTAGCATTCTTGCTACAATACTAATTCTCATTAGAACACACAAGGAGAGCTTTGGTGGATGGAGAGAATAAAGAAAAACGATGAAGTTAAGGTTCGACTATGCTAACCAGAATGGGTGCATATCTTCTATCATATGTTAAATATGATCCCAAAGAACTAGTATTTGGAAACAGAGTTTCGCCATGGAATGACTGAATGCGATGTTTTAAGGGAGATTTTTCTATTAACCTCAGCTTCAAGGATGGGTTTAAGATCATTGATGACGCACTACAAGAAATTAAAGAAGCTATATTTAGAACACTGAAGGAACCGGTACAATGGACTCAGCCAAATTGGAATACATAGTTGCGCCATGCTTTGGAATGCTATAATGCGACTATTGAAGAAGAGGATGATATGTGGAATACTATAATTCTTGAAACTGAAGGACAACGCAAAGTCGAAGAACCAAAGGTGGTGAACCCAAATATATCAGAGCCTTTGAAAACTCAATAGATAAACATTGGATATGAAGAAGAACCTAAGTTCACGAAGGGAGGGGACTATTTGTTGAGAATAGCAACAAGAAATGCTAAAAATAACATTCAGATTATTCCAATTTTAATTTGTCCTTGAATTAGAATTATGAATTAAATTCGAATTTAGTCTCACCAACTGCTTGAAAAATAATTATTTAATTCATCTTGAGTTAATTAGTTGGAGAAATTCAAGCTAGAAGTCTTTTTGAGGTCATGCAATAGTTATCCCTTAAATTAAGGAGATTATCCCTTAATTAAGGAGATAAGGATGAATTGTATCTGAGTTGTAATTAGTTAGCTCAATTAACTGAGTTAAGTCCAGTTAAATTAGTTCCAAATAGTTTGAGGAACTAATTGTGAGTTCAGTCAATCAATGCATGCATGCATCAAACTAGTGTATTCCAGATAATTGAGGATTCTCTCATAAGTAACTCATGCATGTCTATTCAGAGAACGAACCAGTTGAGATTAAAGACAGGAACAAGTTACTATCAGTTGCATGAGTTTTCCTATAAAGGAAACTCATCCATGCAGAAGGAATAAGGTTTCTTAAGGATTGTGCAGTTTTACAGGGTGTGAGATCAATGAGAGTGTTCAGTGTTACACTTGGTAATAGTAAGATCACCCAAGAGAAAAATCACAATGAAATAGGAGGCTTGGATAGTAGAGGAGAAGGTTTGTGAGAAGATTTGTTGGCCTGTGAGCATCTAGGAGGATTGTACTAAGAGCTAGTTAGTTGAGGGAGCTAAGGATTTGTGTAATCTTGATGCATTTCCACCTTGTATGATAATACAGATAGCGGGGTTTTTAGCTGAGGATTTCCCCAGAGTATTCTTTTGTGTTTCATGTGTATTGATTCTTCTTCTCTGTTATATGTCTTCCTCTTGATCTTGTTGAAATATATTAAGCCTCCGCAAGTTTGATTGTAGAAGTAGATTAAGTATTTTTCTTTAGTTATATTGCATAATCAGGTTAATCTACAGTGAGAATTTCTACATGGTATCAGAGCCAAGTTTATCGGAGAAAAGGTGATTGAAGCTATGAACAATATACTGAGAAGAGAATTTGAAGTTTAAAGTTTGAGGTTACAGGTACAAATCGAATTCATCTCATACTTCAGGTTGATGAATGGCATTCTATGGCTTGACACTCGAGTATGCCTTAGACGGCAGCTCGAATTACATAGCATGGAAAGATCACATGGAGGCTGCATTATAAGACAATGACTTGAAGGATTTCATTGATTAAGAAATCCCAAAGACAGGTTCAACTAATGCACAAGAGTTGGCTGAATGGAAGAAGTGTGTGGCGAGGGTGAGATGGATCATCCTTGAGGGAGTTCGAGACTATATTGTCTCGAGTCTCCATGGGAAGGAGACACTATTTTCAATGTGGAAGACATTGAAGGGCTTCTACCAAAACAATAGAGACCAAAGGAAATTGGTGCTCAAGGATAAGCTTCGAAGAATCAAGATGGAGAATGGTGATACTATTTCCACCTATCTGAATAAGCTCACTACCTATAGAGATGAGCTTGGAAGTGTGGGAATAACTACTACCAATGATGATATGGTGAGCCTTACTCTCCTCAGTCTTCCAAAGAGCTGGCATAGCTACTAGAACTATGTAAATGGAACGGAGAAACTACCAGATTGGGATCAATTGTGGTCAGATCTCATGCAGGAGCAGATCAGGAGGAGCACACGAGATGGTTCTTCATCCAAGGAGGATGAAGAAAATCTGGTCTTAGTGAGTAAGGCAAGGAAAGGGAAGGAGAAGGATTATCATCCCAAATTGAATTTTTCTCATGGAGGGAAGAAGGGTGACAAATCTAAAGTGAGATGCTTTAATTGTCATGAGATGGGTCATTATGCGACTAATTGCCCATCGAAGAAATCCATGAAGGGATCCTCAGAAGGATCTGAAGGTGAGGCATTGGCCTCTCAATTCGAAATGGACTTTACCCTCATTGCATGCATGGTGTCTTTGATGATGGGTTGTGGTTGGTTCCTTGATAGTGGAGCCTCATTCCACATGAATGGTGATAAAAGTTTATTCAGGACCTTGGAGGAGAAAGACCTCAAGATGCGCATAGATATGAGTGACGATGAAAGGTATAGTGTTTTAGGAGTGGCCATGGTTATTTTTTAGAGGGAGTGTGGAGCTCTTATCACCTTGATAGATGTGAAGTATGTGCTTGGACTGAAGAGGAATTTGGTATCGATCATGACGTTGGAGGACAAAGGCTATGATGTTGTCTTCAGTACGGGAAAGGTTTTGCTTAGACACATCACCATGGGATAGGTGAAATAGATCCGTTCATGGATACAAAAATTGTATACTCTTGAGGTTCAAGATGCATGCAAAGCCTTGAGGAGCAAGGAAAATGTTAAAGACTTGGTGGTTGAGAGGGAGAGTAAATTACCTCTCAACATACAGTCCCAGAAGAAGTCTCAGACAATTGTGGAGGAGCCACAATTGGCGATACTGAGAGGAGACCGAGTGGAGGCATCCACTCATGCAGAGATCTCTAGTAGGGGAAATTTTGAGCCAAGTAATTAGAGGGATCACTTGGAGCCATACCTCCAAGTGTGAGGCAGGGCGATGTGAAGTGATAGGCTGAAGAAGGTTGAAACTGCGCAGGGTCCATTGAGAGGTTTTATCTCATGGATCGTACCTTGCTACGGAAGCCCAAAGTACATAGTAGTGGTAGGAATCAGTGGGATTCATGCAGTCAAAGATTAAAATGATAGAGGCTAGATAATTCAGATACTGAAGAGAATAGAGAAGGATTGACAACAGTGCAGAAAGGCAGAGTCTGCAAAAGCGCGAAGTTTTCAGTCGATAGAGGAAATAAAAATCAGAGACTTTGATGACAGATGCATCATAGTTATTCTGGCTGGATATTTTTTTTTTTCTGGAGTTGCTGGAGCAACAAAACTAGAGAGAAGTGTTGCATGCAGAACATTCCAAAGGTTCAGGATCGAGATTGAGTTGAATTCCTTTTTGTTGAGAGGGAGCGTTGAGAATAGCAACAAGAAATGTTAAAAATAGCATTCAAAATATTCTAATTTTGATTTGTCCTTGAATTAGAATTGTGAATTA
This sequence comes from Pinus taeda, assembly GCA_000404065.3. Classification (NCBI taxonomy): domain Eukaryota; kingdom Viridiplantae; phylum Streptophyta; class Pinopsida; order Pinales; family Pinaceae; genus Pinus; species Pinus taeda. The sequence continues at coordinate 16,626 of APFE030962431.1, read as the reverse complement.
AAATTTGAATTTAGTCTCACCAGCTACTTGAAAAATATTTAATTAATTCATCTTGAGTTAATTAGTTGGAGAAATTCAAGCTAAAATCCTTTATGAAGTCATGCAACAGTTATCCCTTAAATTAAGAAGATTATCCCTTAATTAAGGAGATAAGGATGAGTTGTAATTAGTTAGCTCAGTTAACTGAGTTAAGTCCAGTTAAATTAGTTCCAAACAGTTTGAGGAACTAATTGTGAGTTCAATTAATTAATGCATGCATGCATCAAACTAGTGTACTCCAGATAACTGAGGATTCTCTCATGAATAACTCATGCATGTCTATTAAGAGAAAGACCCAGTTGAGATTAAAGACAGGGACAGGTTACTATTAGTTGCATGAGTTTTCCTATAAAGGAAACTCATCCATGTAGAAGGAATAAGGTTCCTTGAGGATTGCGCAGTTTTACAGGGTGTGAGATCAGTGTGAGTGATTAGTGTTACACTTGGTAATAATAGGATCACCCAAGAGAAACAACACAAGGAAATAAGAGGCTTGGAGGGAAGAGGAGAAGGTTTGTGAGAAGCCTTGTTTGCCTGTGAGCATCCAGGAGGATTGTACTGAGAGCTGGTTAGTTGAGGGAGCTAAGGCTTTATGTAATCTTGATGTATTTCCACCTTGTATGATAACACAGATAGCGGGGTTTTTAGCTGAGGCTTTCCCCAGAGTATTCTTCTGTGTTTCATGTGTATTGATTCTTCTTCTCTATTATATGTGTTCCACTTGATCTTGCTCAAATCTATTAAGCTTCCACAAGTTTCATTGTAGAAGTAGATTAAGTATTTTTCTTTA